>FLSR01001507.1:0-10907 GCA_900092035.1 Leuciscus waleckii
TTTGATATTAAGATAATCTACTTCTTTTTCAAAATATAGCCTAATGCATAGTGCTAGTAGGCCTAAGTTTATTAGTCACATTCTTCCACTTGAGTAAACTTAGAATGAACTATCACTATATATATAAGTAGCGATAGTTCTATTCTATTCATTCTATATAGCATATATATATATGAGCAAAACTTGGCCACTAAATATTTAATATTCAATTTTTTTAATGATCACAATTAAATTGTTAATTAAATTAATTATTTTATTAAATTGAACAAGTAAACGTTGCATTCATATTCTGGGCTCATCTGATTTTTTGTACATTGCATAGCCTACTTTGTTATGATTTTAGTATCATAATGATTAATAAATGCACGCACAATTATCCGTGAATCAACTTGTGTGTGCAAAATTCAGAATTAAATGAATGTGCTGCAGTTTGTACAAATAGAGAGTCTGTAGGCCTACTGTTGTAGCCACTAAATAAGCGCATTTAGTTTCATATTTGTTAAAATATTATAATGTTATTTTTTTCCATTTATGTTGATTTATGAAAAGTGAACAGCACGAGTAAGATAGGATGCGCTATCGAGAGACATGGAGTGGGTCAGACATGATTTTGACCACTTCATTAAGTTTTGGTTTGTAGAAAGCCTTTCTTTAGAGTGAATTTCGTTTTCTAGAAATTGTATCTTAATTTTAACCAATTTTTCATCAACCAATTGCCTGGATTTAATTAATAAGAAGCAAATATAGCAGACAATAAT
This sequence comes from Leuciscus waleckii, assembly GCA_900092035.1. Classification (NCBI taxonomy): domain Eukaryota; kingdom Metazoa; phylum Chordata; class Actinopteri; order Cypriniformes; family Leuciscidae; genus Leuciscus; species Leuciscus waleckii. The sequence goes on from FLSR01001507.1 coordinate 759, forward strand.
CATGGAGGTGCCCGCGCGGTCATTTGCATTGCACGTGAACTGGAGTGCATCTCATCCTAACTTAACGAAACTCAGTGTATGCCTCACACAGACATGAGATACATCAAATACACAAAGCTTGAAATGTCTTTAAACGAAATCATTCAAAACGAAAAGAAAAAGGCTACTCTCTGATTATGTAATCCATTATGTGCATTTCTCTCTAGGTGCGTTCACTACAAATATGGCGATCGTCAACTTCATCTTTGCAGTCGACACTGTCAGAACAATAGTTTATTAATAAAAATCAATGCACGCCTCACCGGATTTACAAATGCACATCTTGCTTGTTGCACGCACACATATTATGTCGAAATAACGAGATATTATGTTGAAATAACATTATTATTAATAATACATCTTTTAGAATATTTGATTGAATGCTGAATGTTGCGCTTGTTCAATTTAATAAAATAAAAACTTTAATTGAGATCATAAAATAATTGAATATTAAATATTTAGTGGCCAAGTTTTGCTCATTTATATATAGGCTATATAATGCATTCGTTCAAATGAACTGCCGTAGCCAAGGCGACATCTCTACATATCTATGACTTCGCACGACGGTGTAATTTACTTCCGGGTAAAGATAGGATCAGTCAAATTAAATACAATAAACCTACAAATAAATATTACAAATTAAAAAACGATCGGAAATGTCGTCCAATTTTCTAATACTATTATTTGATGACAACAATACATTTGGAAAACAAAATACAGCCATTTCTGCTTTTTTTTCTTTTAAACAAAAAACCAAGCTGCACCCTTTTTTAAATTTCATCTTTAATTCTGAAATAGAATAATGAATGAATGAAAAAGTACACGGACCATAATACAAAACGCTTTCTGACATTTTGACAGAAAAACAAAACAAGCAAGAACAAAATTTAAACTTAGCCCGTCAATTTTCATTTTATCTTCTCTCTCTCTCTGTGCGTGCGTCCGTGTTTATGAGAGAGAGAGCTCGCGCAGCACTGATACAACGGTATTTTTGAATCTATAAGTAACGAACGTGCTAGTTTTCATACAAAATAAATATGTAACATAATTAGGTACTTTAGTTATTATTAACACAATAGTAACACATGAAGGCTACGTTTCTCAACACTGAGAATGAATAAATAAACGCTTGTTTCTCCAGACTCCTGCTGTCACTTTTGGGAAAAATCAAATTCGAACGGGTAGCCTATCAAATATCAAGCAATGTATTCGAATATCAACGAGTCAAAAAACGATCAGTCAAAAATCATCATGAAGAGGAAAACAAAACATACAAGTCCCACTGCACAATAAATCGCATTTTTTTTTAGAAATTTATTTCACACAAAAAAAAACAATGTTATGGACGGGACAGTTCTCCGTTACGGACGTGAGCGCTCTGAAAGCAAGTTATATTAAAGTTATATTAGATTGTTTGTTATTAGTGAGTGACATCACAGGTGTCAGTCGCAGCATTATATACTAGCTTTATATTTTCTCTCTGTCAAACTGCCTGTCAAATAGTTTTTATAGTAAACTGTTTGTATGTTGTTGGTTTTGAATTGTTGGTAATATTTTACAATAAGCAGTGGTGGACGAAGTACTGAATCTCAGTACTTAACCCACGAAATCAAAATCCCAGAAAATTAGAATATTACATGAAATCACACAGTGATACCATGGTCATTGAACCAGGTTTTGGTTCTTTTGGCAGTGTGGGCAGGTGCAAATCCTGCTGGAAAATGAAGTCAGCATCTCCATAAAGCTTGTCTGCTGAAGGAAGCATGAAGTGCTCTGGAAATGTCCTGGTAGAGACGGCTGCGTTGAGTGGACAGCACAGTGGACCAACACCAGCCGATGACATGGCTCCCCAAACCAACACAGACTGTGGAAACTTCACACTGGACTTCAAGCATCTTGGATTGTTAGCCTCTCCATTCTTCCTCCAGACTCTGAGACCTTGGTTTCCAAATGAGATGCAAAATTTGCTCTCATCAGAAAAGAGGACTTTGGTCCACTGTGCTTTATTAAATCCAGAGTCAACGCAGCCGTCTACCAGGACATTTTCAGAGCACTTTATGCTTCCTTCATTTTCCAGCAGGATTTGCACCTGCCCACACTGCCAAAATAACCAAAACCTGGTTATATGACCATGGTATCACTGTGTAATTACTGTGTGATTTCATGTAATATTCTAATTTTCTGAGATTTTGATTTCATGGGTTTTATGAGCTTTAAGCCATAATCATCAAAATTATAACAAATAAAGGCTTGAGATATCTCACTTTGCATGTAATGAGTCTATATAATATACAAGTTTCACTTTTTTAATGGAATTACTGAAATAAATCAACTTTTTGATGATATTCTAATTATATGACCAGCACCTGTATATATATATATTAGTGCTGTCAAAATTAGCATGTTAAAGGAATAGTTTAACAAAAAATGAAAATGACCTTGAAGTCATCCTAGGTGTGTATGACATTCTTCTTTCAGACGAACACAATTAGAGTTATATTAAAAAAATGTCCTGACTCTTCCAAGCTTTATAATGCTTTATAATCGCGCTCCCCCAGAGGATAGGACTCCGATTGCAGCATCGGAGGGTGAGCTGGTTCTGGAGATGATGACTTGACTGCGTTATCTCCCTCTGGGAGCGTGACGTTGCTCGAGCCGGATCCAGAACTGTCAGCTATGCTGAATTGGGCCGCCGAGGCTGTCAGGCTCGAGTGGAACCCTCCATTGTGTCCCGCTCAGTCTCGGTTGGATGATTGGTATCTCGGAGCGGGCCGTGCTGGTTCTCAGCCCGCCGCCCCAGTGCCCTTCTTTCCCGAAGTGCATGGAGAGCTTACTAGGTCGTGGATGGCACCTTTTACTGTGTTTAGAGTGACAAATACTGAAGATCTTTTTCTTTTTGTCCTGCAGAAGTGAATCAGCAAAGGAATATGGCGTCTGTTAAAGAGCTGCTTGAGAACTCACTGAGGGATCTAGGAAAAGATGACCTGAAGCGCTTTCAGTGGTACTTGAAGAATCATGAGCGTATTTCAAAGTCTGAAATGGAGAACGCAATGTTTTGACACAGTGGACACGATAGTGGCACGTTTAGGACCAGAAGAAGCTGTGAAGATCACAGTGAACAACCTGAGGAAGATGAACCAGAATAATCTGGCTAAAGAGTTGGCGAACAAACACAAGGAAGGTAATGTTTAAACATTACATTTCAATGTTTTCTTTGATTGTAAGGAGTGACTGTTTAGTGCTGTGATGGATTCAGTGTGAAAAATGAAGTCATTGTTAAACTCAAATGTTTCTCTTTGCTCAGCTGATGTGTTTGTGTAATCTGATGTTTCATCTTTCTCTCACAGCTCGGACTGAGGGCAACATGAAGGCTTCTTCCACTTGCTGATTCAAAACAGATCAAGGGTAAATAATGATCAGTCTGGACCTGGAAATACATATTTATCACATAATCATATTCAAGTATTGAACTTAAAGGGATGGTTTGGAGTAAAATCAACCTAGGGTCCTTTGCACCATGACCTCGAGCCGAACACCCCCCAGAAGCCTTTTCTACCTTGGTCGAACATTATTAAAGTTAGAGCTTATTTAGAGATATCAGCCGGATGGCTTAGTGCAGGCGCTAATGGATCCTATGATGTATCTGGTAAATTACCCCACTAATAATGCCCAGAATGGCACCAAACTTCTACAGTCGTACAAATAGGTTCTGTTCTCATAAAACAAGGCATTGGAAAGTTTGTAAGTACATCAGGAGTTTATTTAAATAACACTTGCTCTAGCTCTCTCTCTCTCTCCCTCATTCTCGCCGGCTTATATCCGGTCTCTCCACGCCAATTACTGCAATCAGACACAGGTGTTCATCATCTGCACTTGACCTACTTACTCACCGCTCGGCTCCGTCCTCTCTCTCCCGCTACAGACTTCGCAAAACCACGCCACAGTCTTGCGGCATAATTTCACTCAAGCGTGATCTTACGTCATTCCCTGTATCACTTCTCACGCATGCATTCTGGAAACAAAACAGAGTTGTTGGGGATTATTTCCAGTGAAATATTGTGTGATGTGTGATCCCCAGTCAGCGATCGGTCGTGAAATGTGTAAAGCACAGCAACTTCATGATACAAAACAGTTGTGTAGTGTGAAAGGAACAGTGATATGATGATTTTATGTAGTGTATACCCAGCATTAGAAAGGGGTTCTCAACTCTGGCCTTCGAAGTCCACTTTCCTGCACAGGCCAAGGGTATTTCTCAAGTACGCAAAGTTCTGACACTCGTCCTCTGTAGTTCTGACTTGCCAAGATCGACTCAGGAGAACAAACTCTTGAGGACGCAGGTCCGGTAATTCTGCTAATGGAACAGCAGCGTTCTTGATAATGTCACTCAGCTCGCTCTGCTACTCCGGTTATCTCTTTAGGTATATTTTAAGCAACAATAAAACTAAATATGTTATAAAACACCACTATGCCTCTTTTAATAGCCACACAAATGTGGTTCAGGCAAAGCGTACATTGATTATCTTCACTGCATATTTATAACAAAGCAAAATATAAAACACAACCCTGTTTCTTTTTTTTTAATGTCAGTTTTAATTATCAATAATAGCCATTATAAAAGTATAAGTAAAAGGTATAAGAAGCTTTATAGGAAATAAAGCAAAAATTCAGTCAAAGTACAAACAGCGCTCTAGTAGGCTACAATGGTAAAGTTAAATAGCTTAAATATATAAAGTTATGAATTTTACCATCAGCAAAAAAGATTTGTCAATAGATTCATAAGACCAAAGATTGCCCATTAAATATAGACAAGACGAATTATATCTCATGTTTAACCACTACAGAGACATCAGAGCCAGCGGCAAACGTTAGAAGGACTAGCCGAGGATAGGATGTTCCAGGTCAAATCATCAGATCAAACTCAAATCATCAGATCAAATTTTCATATAATCCACAGATTTGTAGGTTTTAAAAAAAGTAGGTTTAAAAATAAAATAAACCAAGTGATTGAGACTGCACAGACCAAGGCATGTCAATTACCTTAAAAGCTGTTGTCCCTTATGGAACGGAAAAAAATATTTCCATATATTTCTGATCAATATATTAAATGGTTTAAATATACTGGAAATAATTGTAACAAATACGACTCTGGGTAAATTTGAATTAGCTCAAGAATATAGGGAATTTTGGAAATATTAATAATTATGACTCATGGTCATAATTCATAAGTCGCATGTACATTTATTTTATCAATTATAGAGATTACCTTGTTCTGTAACTGGTCTGATCGTTATTCGTCCAGCGAATAAAGGTGAGATTATCACAGTTAAGAAGGGGTATCTCTTTACAACCCCAAGAAAGTTTTATCTTCTGGCCACGAACATCAAACTTTCGGAGTTTGTTGATTAAAACTACTCAATGTACACACTAAAAAAAAATGGTTCTTCAGCGGTTCTTCAGGGGTTCTTTGCGGTGGTTAAGGTGCTATATAGCACCACTACCATTTAAAGAACCTGTTAAGCCCAGTTTGGTTCTTCAGCGGTTCTTCAGGGGTTCTTTGCGGTGGTTAAGGTGCTATATAGCACCACTACCATTTAAAGAATCTGTTAAGCCCAGTTTGGTTCTTCAGCGGTTCTTTAGCGGTTCTTTGGGGTGGTTAAGGTGCTATATAGCACCATTACCATACAAAAAACCTGTTAAGCCCAGTGTGGTTCTTCAGCGGTTCTTTAGCGGTTCTTTGGGGTGGTTAAGGTGCTATATGGCACCATTACCATACAAAAAACCTGTTAAGCAACTACAGTTATTTAAAGGCTCTCTTAGTCTCTTAGTTTAGTTGGTGATAGGATTAGAAAAACGACATTAAAATATAGTGATTTTCCTGAATACAAGTCCCGCCTATATATATTCCAGGGCCCCCACACAAGACTTTTTGACCACAGAAAAAATGTGTGTGGATGTGAAGTCAGATATATAGCCTACTGAAATTATGTCACAAACTTCAATAAAAAGCTATATTCATATATTAACTGCTTTTTGTTATTTGTGTAGGCCTAGTCAAATAATTAGGCTAAACAAATGAGTGACGAGAGAAGTTATGTTTAAAAACGTGTTTAAATTTATACTTACACAATTTGAAAATGTGTCAAGAACTTGTTGTTGAATTCTGTCATTTTGAAAGTAAAAAAAAAAAAAATCATAATAAATAAATATATATTAATGACATAAGTAAAAATATAATAAATATGTAATATAGTGCTCAGCAAAATCTCCTCTCTAGCTATTTTTTCTATTCAATTAACATGCTATGGTCATTAAATGGCTTTCCTGAGGTAAATGTAACGTTATGTGACATAATTGTTCTCCTGCTGTTATATATTGACCTCTTTCAGTGGTTGAAAAACACTAATTGGTCGATATTATGTATACTTTCGGTAAGTTGTACTGCATCTTTAAATAAAAAAGTAACAGATGATCGGTTCACGTGCATTTGAACTGAGGCGCTCAGTGATCTGTCACGTCACATTTACAAGCGCCAAAATTTTTGTCTGAATTTCGTAATAAAATTGACGGAATCTAAGAGCTGAGAATTAGTTTTTATATACTTACACACAACTGCATATTGTAATTTGAATAAATAAAAGTACTAACACAAAAATAACATATTGAAAGGTGTGCTGCTGGAGACTTGCCATTGGCTGTTGTATTTGAATAATTGATGAGGTAGGTCTTTGCAAGGTTTGGGCGCTGTTTTGGGATGTTTTAACAGTCCTTTATGAATATAATTATATTTCAAGTTACCTTCTGTGCAATAATGCGTTGAATAATTCATTTTCTGAATCATTTCTGAAGATAATGTGTTATGCATTTCTAGTGTTACCGTTGTAGAGATTACTGTTCCTGTGAGCTAAGTTCTGCTGAAATAAGTTTGTAAGAAAGTGAAAATGATCTCTAATAACATCGAATGATTAAATCAAGATTGTTATGTGGTCGTTAGGAAGGCATAATATGCCATTTGGGGGGGCACTGGTGCCCCACATTGGTGTCGGGCCTGATGTCAGTTGCACGTGAGCGAGCGCGAGCGCCGCATTCCTGAAAGAAAATTAAGTGCCATATAGTACCAAAAGAGGTTCCCCTATTATTACGAGCCAAAGAACCACTATTGGGTACTGTTGAGCACCATTTTTGATGAAGCAATTATAACCAACCAAGGTGCTATATGGCATCTCTTATGGTTCTACATAGCACCATTTGACAAAGGTGCTGTATAGCACCTTTAAAGATAGGTGCTATATGGCACTTAAAGTGGTTCCCCTATGATTACAAGCCAATGAACCACTTTTAGTGCTATTTAGCACCATTTTTGTTTAGAGTGTAGTCTATATATATATCGAGCTTGTAGCAAGATCTTTTGTCTCACTGACTTTATAAAAGTGGGCTTTCAAATACAGAGACAGTTAAAAGGATATATGGATTTTAATACATGTAAAACTAAAGATTATATGAGCTACAAATACAAACGTACGTAAAAATACAATCAATAAAACAAACACACATTTAACCAAACAAGAAAATACGTGATCAGAATAACATGAAATGAAAGAAAGAAAGAAAGAAAGAAAGAAAGAAGAAAGAAAGAAGAAAGAAAAGCTAGTAATTATTACATACAGAAACCTAGGTTCACGAGACACCTGGAAACAGCTTTGAGAGAGAGTTTAAAGTTACTTGCACGTTCGTTCTCTGTTCGTTTGAGGCTGAGGCAGGAAGCGAGGGTGGTGTCCTGTTTTCGCTGCGTCTTCCAGTGCCGCGGAAGTTTAAAAGGCTTACTGACTGTAATGTTACCGAGAAAGGTCGTCTCCCGGGATGGGAGAGGTTGCAAATCTTGGTTGCAAAGAAGGCAGGCTTTTACATGACGCGGGCCATGTGTCCCAGAGGCCAAGGCAAGGCCTGTCCAGCTGGAGCAGCGCTGCACGTGGAGAAGGAGGAGGAGGTCAGGGACCGGAGAAGCGAGGAAGTGGGATCAGCGGGATCGATGAGAGAAGAGAGAGAGAGGAAACAGGGTCTCTTGCTTTTTAAAGACACTTGTTTACACCCTCCTGTTGCTGACAACAGCCAATCAGATCTCCTTATCTGACAGCGGGAACATTTTCTTTGTGTGAAGAAGAAACGCCTACTTTGACTTTGTCATGTGAGAGATGGAATTCGTATTTTCTCTTTCAGAAAAGATAATACCCATAAGAATACATTTCATTGTAATCTCATACATATATGCAATTCCGTGAGATCACTACGATTAGAATGATACCAGACATGGTGTACAGACTATGGGAAATACAGATATGCATTTCTACTGTAGGATTCTGAGCATCTTAAGAGTCCATTGATTTCTATGATAGAACATAGAAAATCTCAATCTGCCATGGAAATTATACACACATAAAAATACATATCAAAAACATGGCTATTGGATCGCATGTGTGGAAGTGTATGTTTCAAAGTCCACGAGCGTGTTTGTGTGTGTGTGCGTTGGAATGTCTTTGAGGCTGGTCACGTGATCCAAAGGCATGGGGGGTTTTAGAGGGGATTCTCAAAAACCAGGGTCCTCTTTGTGACTCAAATGTCCCTCTGGGGAGCAACAAAGTTGCAATTTGACAGTCCGACAGACTTAAAGGTGCCATGAACAGACCTGTTGTCTAAGGAGACAACGAAGGATCTGTTTGGAGACAAGGATTTACTAATTTGAACAGCATGTGACCGCATGTCAGTCATTGTCGCTACATAATATATGATTCTACAGCGTCTCTGACACTCACACACTTACACACACTCAACACCACATTCACTGAAGCCCTCTCTGTGCTGGATTAGGGTTTATTATAACTCATAAGTGTCTCTGAGGGACATTAAAGACTGAAACTGCTTACATTTGCTTATTTTTATATAAAAAGGTTTCAGGTTTGCATCAAATACTTGCTAGATTTGTTCTTAACTTTGTACCCTCCTTTACGAAAAATTTGTTTATTCATGTGTGCTATTAGTATACTTCTTTTAAACTAAAAATAAGAAAGTATACTTTGTCTACTTTTTATATACTTCTCAGAAATAGACTTAAAATTGCACTTAAGTATATTTGACTTATACTGACAGAAAAGTCTAAGTATATTCGGCCTTTACTTGTACTCTATCTTTTGATCAATATATATTTATAAGTTTAATTAAAGCTACACTGTGTAAATTTTTAAGTTGATTCTTAGCAAAAAACACTTTGTTCTTTCAAAATTAAATGTGCTCATCCTTTCGAGCTTTTACTCAGTGGCACCGTGACGAATGCGAGGGGAGATTACTCATAATACGGCCGCCATAGGAGTTAAAACGCCCTCGGAATGGGAGGGGCTAGAAAGTAATATTCAGTTGGTAGTCATATACAATTTCACCTCTAGATGGGAGAAAATCCTACACAGTGTAGCTTTAAGTCTTCTAAGTATACTTGGCTTGTAGTTGTTTCCACTTTAGATAGACTAGCCTATTAAATACTTTTAAACATAGTCTTAAAAACTTACACGAAAACTTTCAATTATACTTGCAGTAAACTACTAGTTCAGTAGTTTTATACTGAGAGTACACTTCAAAGTGTCCTTTCATCAACTAAAAAATGTACTACAATTATTAAATAGTGAACTAAAAGTTCACTAAACTAAACTAACCTTTCATAAACTAAAGTTCACTTGTAGTACAGATGCAGTACAAATGAGAAACGTAGTTGTGAACTAGTTGTGCGCTTAAAGTTTACTACTGTCACACTTATAGTACACTTTTATATACTAAAAAGTGGGTCAATGTAGTCCCATGCAGTATTGAAACAGTTCACTTTCAAGTTTACTACTAGTACATTGATATTAGTATACTTACTACATAAAGTGTACTTAATAATATACTTGATCTTTACTGAAGTATACATCTTTTCCGTAAGGGCTGTGTGTGCATAACACACTCTATCTCACTCTTTCATTCTGCCTCTCTCTGTGCTCCAGGTTCTCTAACCTCGAGAAGCATCGGGAGAATGATCTTCACATGAGAGAGGAGGATCAAACACTGCAACAACTGAGAAAGACACGC
>FLSR01001508.1:0-10581 GCA_900092035.1 Leuciscus waleckii
AGATTCTAAGCTTTCAAATGATATATAGTTTGTCAATATTACTTTAGGTTTTTACTAAGATATTATTGTTCTAAATATATATGGGCAAACGTCCCACCTGTGGGACGGTGACAGTTAAGTGTAAAGAAATTAGCAATTCAAGCCATTTTCTGGCTGACATGAATCTGTAAATCTGGCACATCATTAGTGTGGTATTATAAACACACACGGATAACAGTTTGAACTCTTACTTACAGTGTATAATGCTGCCAACATGCTTCTTCTCTCGGCTCACCTGGAGCTGGAAGTGAAAAAAAGGTTGAAATCAACACACACACACACCGCATTTTAATGACTTTGCGGGCCAAACAATTTATGCATCTATCATGCAACTTGTTTACATTTCCCAGATACCACCTGTCCAGAGAACCAAACACACTTTAACCCATTTACAGCGGGCCGTAAACAGTTTGAAACAGATTCCCCCCAACAGAGTCCTGTGTTTACCAAGGCTTAAGGATGATAAAGCTGAAACCTCATGAAAAATTCAACCATGAATATTTTACTCAAGGCACAAAAACTTCTTTAAAAAAAGCAATGCATCACAGAGCCAACAATATTGGTAACACACAATGCCAGGATTATTAGACAACTAGATTAGGAAGTGAGCTAGAGAAGAGGAGAAATCAGACATATTGCATTATTATTATTATTATTATTATTATTAATATACAGGACACAGAGAGGACAGCAGTTTTAAAACTGCATCACAGAGAGTTTTATGTTTATTGGCAGAATGAAAAGATGTCCCTGTAAAACTGTGGAAAGAAATATTTCCGTTTACACATGATGTTCTTCCTCGAAAGAGTTGAAAAACTGCACGACTGTTTCTTTATGCAAGCGTCAGCAGAGCTTCACAAACATGGCTTTCTCTTAACAGCAGGAAATCTCCTCTCAACCTCTCTAAATTCCCAAAGTTCCTGAGGTTTCTTTATATCCTAGCTGTGTGTCCAGTTTGAGGCAATCGAGCGGCCCGAGTGCTTCCTTCTTTAATTGTTCTTGCACAACCTTTGAAGAGTTTTAGATCGTTATCTTGATGAAGGCCAGATCATTAGCTGAAGAACAGATGGTTGAGCTCACCGTGAGCTTCTGCTGATCAGAAAGTATTACTGTGATTTGTCCACTTGATCAAAATAAAGGATGCTGATCAGCATCGATGTCAGGGTGTTTTCATCGTGATGCCACAGGAGATCCATTTTTGATTCCCCGAAGAACCTTTCAGTGAGAAGTTCTTAAAAGAAGCATTTTTTCTTAGTGTTATGAACATTTTAATAATCTGAATAAAACCTTTAGAGCGGTCGATTCTGTGGATGTTAAAGATTCTTCATGGAACCCTTGATGCCAATAAAGAGCCTTTATTTTTAAAAGTGTGGAACGTTTCCATCGGACAAAAGGTTCTTTAGATTATGTTCTTTTTAAAGTCGCCCTGTTAGTCAATAATTGTATCCCTTAAAACTCACCATATTTGAAACTCAATTACATATTTAAGCGTTTTTTCTTTATGGCTTGAAATATCTTGAATGTAACTCGACACCCTTGCCTCATTTAGTATACGCGTTTCTATGAATATGCAAATGAGCCCCGCCTCCACTCACTCACTCAGCTCAGAGATCCACTGGTTGACGATCACACGTTGATCTGATTGGTTACAAGGTAGTTTGTGACGTCAGAAACACCAGCGATTTCAAAGCGTGTGTTTGAGACCGTCTTTGGTTCACTGCAGTTTTAAGGAGAAAATACTCAGCAATGCTGTCGACTTATGAACTTACACATGGTTTGTCTTAAAGCATATTAAAAACACCACATAGACACATAAACAACATTAAAAGCTGGATTTTCACCACAGGGGGACTTTAATTGCAGCCCAAGGGCATTCAGTGCTACCAAGTCAGAATGTTATGTGTCTATGTGGTGTTTTTAATACGCTTTAAGACAAACCATGTGTAAATTCATAAGTCGACACCATTGCTGAGTATTTCCTCCTTAAAACTGCAGTGAACCAAAGACAGTCTCAAAAACACGCGTTGAAATCGCTGGTGTTTCTGACGTCACAAACTACCTTGTAACCAATCAGATAAACGTGTGATCGTCAACCAGTGGATCTCTGAGCCGAGTGAGTGAGTGTAATAATATTAATGGATGTTTACACTACCAGTCAACAGTTTCGGATCGGTAAGATTTTTAATGTTTTTAAAGGAAGTCTCTTCGGCTCACCAAGGCTGCATTTATTTGGTTAAAAATACAACAACAAAAAAACCCAGTAATATTGTGAAATATTATTATAATGTAAATCATCTGTTTTCTATGTGAATATATAGTAAAGTGTAATTTATTCCTGTGATCAAAGCTGAATTTTCAGCATCATTACTCCAGTCTTCAGTGTCACATGATCCTTCAGAAGTGTTTGTGGAAACTGTCATTCACTTCCATTTAGAAGTTTGGGTTCAGTGAGATTCAAATATTGAAGAAATTAATATTGTATTCATTAAGGACGCATTATATTGATCAAAAGTAAATACATTTATAATGTTACAAAAGATTCTATTTCAGATAAATGCAGTTTAAAAAAAAAAACTTTCTATTCATCAAAGAATCCTGAACAAACAATATGACGGTTTCCACAAACAAAAAAAGTGTTTTGAACATTGATAATAATCATAAATGTGATTCTTGAGCATCAAATCATCATATTAGATTGATTTGTGAAGGATCATGTGACACTGAAGATTGGAGTAATGATGCTGAAAATTCAGCTTTGATCGCAGGAATAAATTACACATATATTTCACTTTATTTTTGATGAAATAAATGCAGAGAGACTATTCCAGTGTTTCGACAGCAGTGTGTGTGTGTCATTGATCGGGTCTGATCTGGTATTGCGGTTCTGTGTGTTTATATTGTGTTCTCTTGTATATGTGTGTGTCGTCTTGACCCTGCGAGAGAGATCATGAGAACTCACTTCAGCTTCTGACCGTCAGACTGCACGAGTTTCATGTTTACATCTCCAGAACACGCATTATCAGACTCTTCCAGACCGTCTCTCTCTCCTTCACGAGCTCGCTGACTAAACTCCTTACGCTTCAAGATGCCAAACTCACAGAGATCATCATTTAACAGCTTATAAATCTGCACGATCCTCATCTTCTTCTCAGATTAGACGAGCCGTACATGTAAGTAGTTCATCTTTAATAATGCGTAATTCATTCTCCAATTCTCCAATTCTCGCAAAGTGATTAAGAAATGCATTCTTTACTTCTCTTTAAAGAGATTTGAGTAGATGATGCTGGTATTTTAATATCTGTGTACATGCATGTAAAGTTTTATCTCCCTTAAGAACAACTGAGTGCATGAGTGGAAGATGTGAATGTGGCTTTATCTCAGCTTTTTCATGCCAGTCAATTAATTTCCATTAAGTTAATGCATGATAATTGAGTTCCTGACTGCATCAGATGAACTCCTCTTATTAGTGCCCGGTGTTAAAAGCGTGTAATTCCACATGATTACGCAGGTCTGATGAGAGCGAGTGAGTGCTGACACGCTGCAGAACGCCTCGGCTCTATTATGACTGCTGTTATTTATTCATTTTATTTGACAAATGGCTGGCACGTAACGTTAGAAGACGAGGCCTCTGGGTTTTACATGATGAGCGCCTCGTAATATTGATTTATTGTGATAGAAGCAAATTAGCCATTTGTTTTCGCCACTTCCCATTAAAGAAAACGTGGTTCGGCTGCTATTACTGTCTTTATGACACTAATAAATGTGGGACTTTTATTAGATGACGGGAAGCTTAGACTTGCTGCATTGTCCCTTTTCTTAGTTTTTTTTAGTTCTTCAAGTTCTATTGTGTATTTTCTTTGTGTTTTTTATTGTGTAAAGTGCCTGAGAAGCTGCTTTAAAGCTGAAAATAAAGTTTATTATTAAGTTATTGCAAGAGTCTTCAATTATAGGAAATTTGTCATTTCATCTAGACTGAATTTGCAGCCTTGTTTCCCTTCCTGGCATCGCCATGGTGTTTTCATTTGGATTTTGTTATTTAATAATCATATTTTAGTATCAGGTGAAATTTCACATATCATTAAAAAAATTGAATAGGAAACAAAACAGCTTATTTAATATAGTTTCATCCCTGGAACATTTTCTGAAGATTAAGCACCTTTGTTTTGGTGTTCAGATTAAAGAATAAATAAATTATATATGTAATTAATAATTTTAAATAAATACAATTTAAATAAATAAAAATATATAATTTTATATAATAAATAATAATCTGTTAAATGTTGAAAAAGTAAAGCTGACGTCCTTTTCAGGCCCTATTTTTGCTCTGTACATGTTAGCTTTTATTTATTTATTTGTATTATTGTTGTTATAAATAAATGGAAAATTCTTTATATTTTGAATTTGACTCTTAGATAAAAAAAATAGAAGCTTTTAGGGGTTCCATCACTTTATGGACCGTTTTAATTAATATTCAAGTCAAGTGTCCTTTATTCATACAGCGCTTTTTACAGTACAGACTGTATCAGAGCAGCTTCACTGAGATAACAGGAGAATAATACAACAAAGTTTGTTTCATGGGTAAGTTGATCATGGAGAGCGCTGGAGATTGGATGCGTTTGGGAAACTCTCCCTGTTTGCTTGTTCCTCACAGGAGCGGATGGTGATTGGCTGAGGAGAGCCAGAAGAGCATCGACTCTGGAGTGAAAGAGCACAGACTCTCTCAGTTTATCCGAGTTCTCCGATCTCTTCCGCGCGGGAAGGCCAGGAATTATGAGTGTCATGAAGGTTGGATTGTGGGCATGTGAATATTGAGCCGTGCTGATGGAGTGTGTGCTGCGTTCTTCTCTCATGGCACTTCTCTACACGACTCAGGTGAGCTCATGATCTCTGAAGAACAGCTTCACACACACACACACACACACACACACTTCAGCTGCCGAGTCTCTGAAGAACAGCTTCACACACACACACACACACACACACACACACTCTTCAGCTGCTGAATCTCTGAAGAACAGCTTCACTAAAACTCTTCAAGAGATGACGGGTCCATTATTAAGTAATTGCAAGAATCTTTCTTCAATTTATGGGATATTTATCATTTCATTTAGACTGAATTTGCAACTTTGTTGCCCTTCTGTAACACTTTACAATAAGGTTCATTCGTTAAATATTAGTAAAT
Source organism: Leuciscus waleckii (assembly GCA_900092035.1). Classification (NCBI taxonomy): domain Eukaryota; kingdom Metazoa; phylum Chordata; class Actinopteri; order Cypriniformes; family Leuciscidae; genus Leuciscus; species Leuciscus waleckii. The sequence goes on from FLSR01001508.1 coordinate 5,222, forward strand.
GTATTAACTAACATGAACTAACAATGAGCAATACATTTGTTCTCGTATTTATTAATCTTTGTTAATGTTAGTTAATAATAATCCAGCTTTTATTGTTTGTTCATGTTAGTTCACAGTGCAGTAACTAATGTTCACTAATACAACCTTTGATTTTAATAATGTATTAGTAAATGTTCAAATTAATATTAACTAAGATTAATAAATGCTGTAAGTATTGTTCATTCTTAGTTGATGTTCACTAAGGTAACTAATGTTAACTAATGAACCTTAATGTAAAGTGTTTTCTAATGTAATATGAATTATTTGTGTGAAGTGTGGTTTGAAAGTTAATCTTACACCGTTTTATTTCAGTGTAGTAGTTAGATGTGTAAAAAGTAGCTTGAAGTCGAAAAAATAATAGTATTTAATAGATAAAATAATAGTATTAGTAATTTTGTATAGGAAAAACTTTACTATAAAGTGTGTTTCTGTTTATATATTTTAAAATGTTGAATACAAATTAAACATGTTTGTTTCACGATGTTAAATGTTATTTATTTGCAAGTAATGTCGAGTAAAAATCGTTTTTCTTGTTAAAACTCGACTTTTTACTGTTAAAAAAGCAACTTGAAGAAGATCACATAATAGCATTAGTAATATTAGATGTAATAGTAGGGCCTATATTATAATAGTAGTTCATAATAAAAAGTAGAAGTTCATTAAAAATAAGCCAGACCAATGAAATAAGATGTTAATAATAATAAAATTGAAGAATTCAGTGATTCTATCATTTTAATGTTCATTTTTACATGAACAGTTGTTTTTATTAACAGACATTAACAAAGATGAATAAATACTGTAACGCTCAATGTTAGTTAATATCAGTCCAGCGTTAACTAAAGATTGTAAATGACTAACAGATATCAGACACATGTTGCTGTTTAACTCCTCGTATATATCTCCACATACTCTGAACGTTTAGCAGACAGACATGAATCTCCTGAGATTACGAAGTCGGCAACATCGGAGTAAAGTATGCGGCGGATGAGATGATCCGAGTTTGATTTGTGTAGAAGTTTGAGAGCTCGAACGTTCCCGATGTTCAGATGAAAGAGCCGTGGATAGATCTTCACACACTCTTAGTTTTACACATTAATCTGCTCAGTTCTGAAACGTGTGACTGATCTCTGACCTGTGTAAAGTGTTGGCTTTTATTTCAAAGACGTTTATAGCAAACGATGATTGAAGTGACTGAGTCAACACACAATAGAGGCGCACTGTAAAGACATGAATGTGCATGTTAGTCACTTTCACAACTGTGTCAAATGTCATCATATTCATGGCCAGTTTTGTGCAATCTTCAGTAGACGGTCATAAGTCTCTCCGTCTGCTCATGATACTTCTAGGATTTTAACATCGAGGTGAAAGTTCTGAGTCAATGTTTAATATGCCGAATCAGAGAGCATCACATTTCATATTATTACCCAGAAGTGAAATGTTGAGCTTTATATTTGAAGAACATGTGCTGTCAGATCAGGATGTAATGTTCATATATAATACTGGGTTACTCTTTATTTCAACGCTCTACTTTAGACATTGCTCTGACTGTAAGTTACTTTACAATGTCAACTAACTAGAAAATGAACAGACTAGGGTTAGGGTTAAGCTGACATGAAGTTGCAAAGTTAGTCAGTAGAACGTCAAAATAAACTGTATTTATGCAGACAATCTACTAAAACTCTAGTTGCAAAGTTACTTATAGTCTGAAGTTGACCAGTAGTTAAGGGTAATCTAGTATAGTGTATTTACAGATTGCAATACTGTCACTTTACCCACTTTATGTAGCATGAATCTACAATATAAGTTGTGTTAATATAGTGAACTCACTTACTGGGTTAGGGTTAGTTGTACTGAAACATAGCAGAGAAATCTTACTGTATGTTAAACACACTTTCTGAGCGACTAGAATGCATTTTCTCACTCTAAACTGGTATTCAGGAGTTGGCATTGTAAACTGGGAAGAATGCAAATATTTATCTGTTCATTGAAGATGTTTAACATCACCTCCAGTCACAACCTCTCACCGCTCTCTGGAAACATTAATTACGTCCTGATAAAAACTCTCAGTCTTCTACAGACGTGATGTTGCTGAGGAAAGTCATAAACAACATGGAGCCGTTCCATGCGGAGAGCATTTATAAACACTGCCATCTTGTGTTCGTCAGCTCTCATCATGACCGGAGTCGAGCCACACATTATCAGCGAGGAAACCTCATGTTTTATGTTGTTTTGTGAAGGTCATGAGCTCCATGTTGGACGATCTGATCTATAAACGTGGGGAATATCAGGAGAACTGCACACGTTCCTGAAAGCCACTTTGCCCACTGGAACTGGTGAGTGAAGCTGCTGGAAAGAGATGTCATACTTTAATATATGTTTGCTATGGAAGTCACTGTACGAATCACTCCATAGGAATTTTCTGCAATGGAACATTTGACGTTTTTGCCTGTTGGCCACATTCATCTCCCGGGATCGTGTCCGTTCCCTGTCCTCCGTATTTACCGTGGATCAAAGAAGGTCTCCTGTTTTATTCTTACTTTACACTTTTTCCAATTACATTAACAAAGTTAAAGGGTTGAATAATTTCACAGCTTAATATTATTTAATTATAACATTATATAGATATGAATCGCAATTAATCGCATCCAAAATAACACATGCATGTATATATTTATTTATTTATTTATATATATAAAATATTTATATAGATTATATATAAATATATGTACAGTATATTCATGCATGTATGTGTATTTATATATACAAAATAATTATACACAGTACACACACATATATTATGTAAACACAAACTTTTAATTTGAATGCGATTAATTGTTGTACATATATATATAAAGCTAATTTGTTTTTATACTGATTGTCAACATTTTGGAATAAGTACGTTTTTTATGTTTTTGAAAGAAATTTTATATAATCACATAGAAAACAGCCATTTTAAACTAATAATTTGTCACTGTTTTTTATATATTTTTTAAAAATACATTGCAGCCTTGTTGAGCAGAAGAGCCTTCTTTCAAAAACATTAACAAATCATAATTAGTGCAAAATTTTTACGGAAGTGTGGAAATAATAATAAAATAAAAAAAATAAAATAAAAAATTTACATTTAAAATGTACAAAATAAATAAATAATGTTTTTCTAAAAAAACACTAAAAACGTAATGAATGTATGGTGGTCGTTTTCAGGTGCTACTGGAAATGTGTTCAAGGAATGCACGGTCAACGGCACCTGGAAAATGAGGAGAACTCCAGCAGCGTCTGGAGAAATCAGTCAGAGTGTGAAAACCATTCTTTTTTCAAGTCTGAGGTGAATATTGCTTCCAGACATTAAAGTATAGTCTCTATCAGGACATAATTTTTACACTGGCGTCCTGCATACACAGGAAGAAGAGGTATTTCGGCAGTCTGTGTTGAGAGTCTTGTCCATTGTAGGATACTCGCTGTCTTTCTCTTCTCTTTGCTTGGCTGTTCTGATCATGAGTCTTCTGAGGTGAGTGGAGTTATGCAGGGCTCAGTGTTGGGTCCCTTTTTCTTTCATATAGTGAGAATGTAACTTTAAAGTGCCCCTATTATGCTATAGTAAATGTTCCTAATGTTGTTTTAGAGTCTCCTATAACAGGTTTACATGCATTCAAGCTCAGAAACACAGATTTCCTCATTATCTCCACTGCACATCAGCCTTTCCTCTCAGTGTCTGAAACGCTTCCATCGTAGATTCAGACTCTCTAAGCTCCGCCTCTCTGAGAGCTGCTCTGCTCTGACTGGTCAGACACCAGGCGCTCATTATCATATCTGAATCTCAGCTCTTGATCACAGTGATACGAACAAGTAACGATGGCGTGGGTTTCACCGTATCAATCTCATCAAAATGGATTTGCTTTACAGCGTCTTCTCAACACGAACAACACGAACCAAACTCTTCCAGTCTCAGATACACTACAGTGTTTGAGGGCGGAGCTAAGAGACGCCGCTCAGCCAATCAAGACCAGAGGCTGGCATTATGCAAATTAGTTACACACCTACATAGGTGAGACTGGAATCACTGACGACTCGTTTCAGTTCAGAATCACTGCTTTCTTTTTGGAGACAAAAACTCCATTTATCTGCACTATGATTTTGAAACATTGCAGAGTTTTTACATTCACAAACCGCTTTATTACACACTACATATAAGGTCAAATCCCAAAAAGCATAATATGGGCACTTTAAGATAGTTTGCAAACTCGTTTCCGTCTAATAATACTTTAAACACAATCTCATGTTAAAAGAAGGTTTCATGGTCATGCAAATGATGACAAACCATTGTCTAATTTGGAATATAGGCATTCTCTGATGAATCGCTCCTGTTCACTGTATTTACATTCAACCAATGTTCTTTGTCGCTGTACTTGCATGATTAGATTTATCTTTGTGCATGCATGTCCAAGCTACAGCGATCAAATTCATTCGTTTCTGTCCTGTCCGGTCATCTATCCAGAGCCCAGAGCTGGCTCCAGATAGCTGATACTAATTATTATTTGTCCCTAACCAAGCAATAAACTATTTTTACCTGTTGTTTTCAGGAAGCTTCACTGTACGAGGAACTACATCCACATGAATCTCTTTGTATCGTTCATATTCAGAGCGACAGCGGTAATTACCAAAGAGGTTATATTACAAGTCACGTACACCAACCTTCCCAGGGATGAACTGGGATGGAAAGCTACACCAAATCTGCGGTACAGAAACCTTCATTTGTGTTCGTTTTCACTTCTGTGGATTCATATCATCAAATATGAAGTCTTGTTCCCAGTCCAAATATCAAAAATTTCTTAAATCAAGATGCATTTACTAAAGTAGTCAAATTACATAAAATATTAAGTCTTGTTTTCTGGGGAAATAAATCAAAATGAAGTGAGTTTTTGCTTAAAACAAGAATTAAGATTATTTTTCTGACCCCATTGGCAGATAATTTAGCTTTTTTTAAGCAAAAATTCACTTAATTTTGATTAATTCCCCTGAAAAACAAGACATATTATCTTATGTCATTTTATGCATTTAATAAATGCATCTTGATTTAAGAATCTTTAGATATTTGGACTGGAAACCAGACAAAAATCCTCATTTTCTGCGGTGGCTCGTGTACTGTATGCTATTCTGTAGCAGTGTTATTGTGTAGATGTACCAGAGATGCAGTAATATAAATGTCAACCCTCCAGATTTCTTTCCTCTGCAAGGCCTCAAAGGTGTCCCTGGAATATTTTGTGGGATGTAATTACTTCTGGCTTCTAGTGGAGGCGATTTCCTGCACACGCTTCTGTTCA
>FLSR01001510.1:0-12543 GCA_900092035.1 Leuciscus waleckii
GGAACGATGCTGAGATATAGAGAGGTGAGTTTATTATAAAGCAAATACAGCATGAGTCTGATATTGTGTTTAACTGACCATTGGTCACATCTGGATCTCGATGATCTACTGGTTCTCCGTCAATCCATCGCATGTTCTTTAATGATCCATGCAAATCTAACGTGAACCTGTCTGTGTCAAACAGTGTGTTTATCTTTTGACTCTTCCGAACGTGTCTGAATGTGAACTCGTCTGTCGCTGTGCTTTCAGGGGATTCATAAATTCGATCTCGGGTGTTTCAAGAAGTATGGACGAGTCGGGGGGTGAGTATAAACTAACGGGGGACACTTCACAGATCAGTCTCAATGAATCATCTGAAAGAATCATTCCAGAACATCTGAAACAGAAATAACTCCACTGTGTGCATCAGTTTAAGATGAAATGACAAATATGCTTGAAAGTTCAACATTATGAGATCAGCCGAGGAAGACGGTCATTATGAGACCATGATAATGACAGTGAATCAATCGTACAGTTATAATAAACTGAATGATTCTTCTGAATGTAGTGTTTTTCTGAATTGTTTGAGTTTCTCATAGTATCTACGATGCAAGGCAGCCCGTTCTGTGCATCATGGATCAATCCATCATCAAAACCATCGTGATTAAAGAATGTTACTCTCTCTTCATCAACAGAAGGGTAAAATCACCATCATCGTCATCATTCAGGTTTTGCGAGAGAACGCATGGTTTCTCTGGGAACACAAAAGATTTGTGAGAGAACGCAAAGTATCTCAGGGAGCGCAAAATATTTAATGAGAAAACGCAAAAAGTTGATCTGGGAACACAAAAGATTTGTGAGAGAATGCAACGTTTCTTTGGAATGAAAAAATTTAGTTGGAGAAGCAAAGTTTCCCCGGGAACGCAGAAGATTTGTGAGAGAACGCAAAGTTTCCCTGGGAATGCAGAAGATTTGTGAGAGAACTCAAAAGATTTGTGCGAGAATGCATAGTTTCTCTGGGAAGGCAAAAGATTTGTGAGAGATGCAAAGTTTCTCTGAGAACGCAAAAGATTTGTGTGAGAACGCAAAGTTTCTCTGGGAACGCAAAAGATTTGTGAGAGAATGCAAAGTTTCCCCGGGAACGCAGAAGAATTGTGAGAGAACGCAAAGTTTTTCTTGGAACGCAAAAGATTTGTGAGAGAATGCAAAGTTTCTCTGAGAACACAAAAGATTTGTGAGAGAACGCAAAGGTTCTCTGAGAACGCAAAAGATTTGTGAGAGAACGCAAAGTTTCCCTGGGAATGCAGAAGATTTGTGAGAGAACGCAAAGCTACTCTGGGAACGCAAAAGATTTGTGAGAGAATGCAAAGTTTCTCTGGGAATGCAGAAGATTTGTGAGAGAACGCAAAGCTACTCTGGGAACGCAAAAGATTTGTGAGAGAACGCAAAGTTACTCTGGGAACGCAAAAGATTTGTGAGAGAATGCAAAGTTACTCTGGGAACACAAGATTTGTGAGAGAACGCAACGTTTCTTTGGAATGCAAACATTTTGTTGAGAAGCAAAGTTTCTCTGGGAACGCAGAAGATTTGTGAGGGAACGCAAAGTTTCTCTGGGAACGCAAAAGATTTGTGAGAGAACTCAAAGTTACTCTGGGAACGCAAAAGATTTGTGAGAGAACGCATAGTTTCTCTGGGAACGCAAAAAATTTGTGAGAGAATGCAAAGTTACTCTGGGAACACAAGATTTGTGAGAGATCGCAACGTTTCTTTGGAATGCAAACATTTTGTTGAAGAAGCGAAGTTTCTCTGGGAACGCAGAAGATTTGTGAGGGAACGCAAAGTTTCTCTGGGAACGCAAAAGATTTGTGAGAGAACGCAAAGTTTCTCTGGGAACACAAAACATTTGTGAGAGAACACAACGTTTCTTTGGAATGCAAACATTTTGTTGAAGAAGCAAAGTTTCTCTGGGAACGCAGAAGATTTGTGAGAGAATGCAAAGTTTCTCTGGGAACGCAAAAGATTTTTGAGAGAACGCAAAGTTTCTCTGGGAACACAAAAGATTTGTGAGAGAACACAACGTTTCTTTGGAATGCAAACATTTTGTTGAAGAAGCAAAGTTTCTTTGGGAACGCAAAAGATTTGCGAGCGAATGCAAAGTTTCTCTGGGAATGCATGATGTTTTATTAACAAAGTTCGGGAGGAGCACGTTCAGATAATTAACCTAATCAACACGAGAGGAACGCATTCAGTTAATCAACTCAATTAACAACATAAGAGGTATATACAGCAGACTTACCTCTGTTTGTTGACAGTTTATCAGCATCCCTCCACCACCCCATCTCCTCACTTCTAGTTCTAACAACTCCTACCACAACGGGGGGAGTGCTCTGGGTTTGGGCCAAATATCCGAGCTCGGAGCCCTCCCCCCGGACAGCATGCCAAATACCTTTACCCTATCAAATTACATGCAAGTGTGAACTCGTGAAAATAGATTTGCGAGTGAAGGCAAGCTACTCTGAGAACGCAAAAGATTTGTGAGAGAACGTAAAGTTTCCCTGGGAACGCAGAAGATTTGTGGAGAGCGCAAAATATTTGTGAGAGAACGCAAAGTTTTCCTGGGAATGCAGAAGATTTGTGAGAGAGCGCAAAGTTTCTCAGGGAATGCAAAAGATTTGTGAAAGGATGCAAAGTTACTCTAGGAACACAAAATATTTATGAGAGAACGCAAACAATTTGTGAGAGAACACAAAGTGTCTCAGGGAATGCAAAAGATTTGTAAAAGAACGCAAAGTTTTTTTGGGAATGCAAAAGATTTGTGAGAGAACGCAAAGTTTCTCAGGGAATGCAAAAGATTTGTAAAAGAATGCAAAGTTTCTTTGGGAACAAAAGATTTGTGAGAGAATGCAAAAGATTTGTGAAAGAACACAGTTTCTCAGGGAAAGCAAAATATTTAGCGAGCAAACGCAAAAAGTTTCTCTGCAAAGTTTTTTTGGGAACGCAGAAGATTTAAGAGAGAATGCAAAGCTTCTCTAGGAATACAAAAGATTTGTGACAGAACGCAAAGTTTATCTGGGAACGCAAGAGAATTAAGAGAAAATGCTAAGGTTTTTTTGGGAACGCAGAATATTTAAGAGAGAATGCAACATTTTTTTGGGAACATGAAATATTTGGAACAGCATGCCAAATACCTTTACCCTATCTAATTACATGCAAGTGTGAACTCGTGAAAAAAGATTTGCGAGTGAAGGTAAAGTTTCTCTGGGAATGCAAAACATTTTTAGAGAATGCAAAGTTTCTCTGGGAATAGAAAAGTTTTGCTAAAGACTTCAGTTAAAAAATATGAAAACATTTTAATGTTTTCAGGCCAGTGGAACAATATGTGTTAGAGATTGTGCTTGTGTTGTCATTTTATCCACATTTGTCCTCTGATCTGGCAGAACTTCCGTCTGAATGGGCAGCTGTACGACGGCGTGTCCATCGTTGAAGACGACGACTGGAGGAGAATCCGCAGCCTCCTCTCGCCTTCTTTACCAGCGGGAGGGTAAAGGAGGTCCGTGAGTCTTTATCTGGATCATTTTCATGCTAACAAGTGTTACAGCGCAGATATTACCGTATTGTACCGAATATAAGACTGTTTTTTTTTTTTTGGAAAAACATTAAAAAAAAATGGGGGCATCTTTTATTCTTGGAAATACATTAAAAAAAAATGGGGTCATCTTATATTCGGAGTCTAAACTTTTACATGTCAATAATAAAGCCGCAACAATAGGGATCGCCAAATACATGTAAAACAAGTGTTTCCCCCAGGACTGATAAATGCTGGACTGGTCATCAAACAACTCTCTCATTAAGCAGTCAAGAAATACGGTGTGTCTGAGTGTAATGTTAGAAGATGGCGAGCCCAAAAATGCTAACAGTCCAAGAAAAGCTTACCGTGGTCCTAAAAGCGGACACTTCGAAGAAACTGACAGGCAAGTGTGTCAGTACGTAGCCGAAAAAAGAAATGAGCCCTCCGACTTCAGGGAGAAACTGCTGTCTTTTATTGCGCTATTGATCAACCTAAAGAAAGAAAAAAATTAATAACCCCTGGATCAGATAGGTAATGCAGATCAAACACCTGTTTTTTGACATGCCAGCATCTGTCACTGTACATAAAAAAGGTAAGAAAACAGTCATAGTGAAATCTAATAAATGAGAACTTCAGGTAATTTTTATGGTATGCCATAAAGGGTTTCTTTTTAAATGTGATTGTTGGTACATTTTACCAGCATTTACAGTCTTATATTTGGAACAATACAGTACATCGCTTATCTGAAGCGTTACTTGAAGCCAGTACTATTGCGCTACAATAAAAATAAACAAGAATTCAGTTTGAGATGAATGACTAATTTGAACTGAACTACAGCATCATTCATGCTGAGGAGGATGTGTGTGTGTGTTTGATTCTTTTCATAATAAATATCAAACATTACCTGTGTGTGATGAAGATGTTATGATGATGATGTACGATCTGCTTTTCAGACACACTCTAAAATTCTAGTTGAGAATCTGGGGAAATCAGCAACACGAGGAGAAAACGTGGATATTAAGAGTGAGACATATTGCATAATATCACAAATGCTTCTCGATATCTGAAGAAATAAGAACGGAGCTAATAGATATTACAGATCCCCCCCTCTATGGGCGTCTCCCGACGCCCAACATAAAACCAAAACTAGACATAAGAGAGTCTTGGGGGAGGGATGGTGGGCCAGGCCCGTGATGGGGGACAGGCCTTGGACCGTGAAGCATGGGTGATGCTGGCAGGCTAAGAGGGGGCAGTTCAGGAAGCCATGGAAGTGCAAGCAGTTGCCAAGGAGATGGTACCAGAGAGGCGCGGCCTCCGTGGCCTTAACAAGGGACCTATAGCGGGTGGAGGCTCAGGCGTGGCGGCAGCCTTGGCCGGGGGCTCAGGCGTGGTGGTCATGACATGAACAAGTTCTGGCTTGGCAGGCATGACGTGAAGAGTCTCTGGCTTGGCAGGCATGACGTGAAGAGTCTCTGGGCTTGGCAGGCATGACGTGAAGAGTCTCTGTCTTGGCAGGCATGACGTGAAGAGACTCAGGCTTGGCAGGCATGACATGAAGAGTCTCTGGCTTTGCAGGCATGACGTGAAGAGACTCAGGCTTGGCAGGCATGACGTGAAGAGTCTCTGGCTTGGCAGGCATGACGTGAAGAGTCTCTGGCTTGGCAGGCATAACATGAAGAGTCTCAGGCTTGGCAGGCATGACCTGAAGTGTCTCTGACTTGGCAGGCATGACGTAAAGAGTCTCTGGCTTGGCAGGCATGACGTGAAGAGTTTCTGGGCTTGGTAGGCATGACGTGAAGAGTCTCTGGCTTGGCAGGCATGAAGTGAAGAGTCTCTGGCTTGGCAGGCATGACGTGAAAAGTCTCTGGCTTGGCAGGCATGACGTGAACAGTCTCTGGCTTGGAGGGTTCTGTGGGATTGCAGAGCTCCTCATCCACAAAACCCAAAGAAAATGAAGAGCCGATCAACAGAAGGATGTAGTCCATATATTGTGCTAGTGAAAAGTGAATTTTCCCCGCAGGCAGTCAAGAATGAACGGGTTCATTTAAACCATGACAAAAAAATTACTTTAAGGCAATATCGTTAAAGTCAGCCTTGTCACAAAGTCCACAGAATTCATCCACATAATCATCTATTCATTGATAGGTGAAGCAAACAATCTGCTGGGTTCATGGTTGGTCTTGTATTCTGTAACATCAGTCCACTGGAGGCAAATTTGCAGAACCCATGAGCAGTTTATTGATAATCCAGAACAAAGACTTGACTTGGCATGACATGAAACTAGTGATGGGACGGTTGATACCGGAGCTCCGACGCAGTTTTCAAGGCACTATCGTATTACACACTGTACCGATGCTTGTATCGAATCGACAATACCATGTAATTGATGGTGTTTGAAGTTTCGAACGTCATGCAGTCTCTGAAGGCGGAACAGCTGGTTTTAGGAGGCACATGGCATGATCACATAAGGGCAAGGGAATCACGTGACAAGACAAGAAAATGACTGTGACATGAAACATGTACCAAAAACCAAAACTAGACATTACACCTCACCAATCACCTTTAATAACCTCCCGGACAGTGGAAACATTCACTACATAGAGTACAGTAAATAGGCTGTATGTTTATAAGATAATAATAATGGCTTTCTCTTGACTGCATGTGTTCAGGTTCTTCGGCGCGTACAGTATGGATGTGGTGACCAGCACAGCGTTCAGCGTGGACATCGACTCCCTCAACAACCCCAAAGATCCATTTGTGACCAACATAAAGAAAATGCTGAAGTTTAACTTCTTGAACCCTCTGTTCCTAATCAGCGGTAAAGAACTCAACTAGGCCTGTCAGATAAGCACACTTCAAAAGCTCTTTTCTTGGTTATGCAAATTTTAAAGGAACATTCCATTTTCTCATTTTGCAAACATTATGGGAATGTAACTTTTGAATGTTCTGAAACAAGTAGTAACATTTAAAAAAACGATAGACGAACGTCCAACAAAAATATTTCAGGAAAAAACACTCCATGACCGCTGCATAAATAATGTTTTTGTGCAAACGTTTTGAGAACATTATTAAAGACCAGAAAACTTTGAATGAACATTCCATGAATTTTTATGGAAGAACATTTGTTCATAACTTTGAGAGAATCTTGCCAGAACATTAGCCAAAGTCCTGAGATTGTTCCCTGTTAAGAGATTTTACAATTTCTTCTGTAGCTTTGTTTCCTTTCGTCATCCCCGTCCTGGAAAAAATGAATTTTTCATTTTTCCAAACATCTGTGACCGATTTCTTCTACGCTGCCTTACAGAAGATCAAGTCTGAAAGAGCATCCAATGACCAAAAGAAGGTACAACAAACACTTAATCTGAAGAACTCTAAAGTTATGATGTTTTAAACCACTCTTCTGAATTCCTGCAGAAGAGAGTTGACTTCCTGCAGCTGATGGTCGATCTCAGACGGCAGGGAAAACTCAGCATGGCGAGGAACAAGAAAGGTGAAGCATCTCAGATGGTTAACCATAAGAGGATCTTTCTTCCATATGTGAAGACACATACCTTAAACTGTGTCCTGTGCAGGTCTGAGCGACCACGAGATCTTATCGCAGGCCATGACTTTCATCTTCGCCGGTTACGAGACCAGCAGCAGCACTCTGTCGTTTTTTTTCTACAATCTCGCAACCAACCCAGAGGCCATGAAGAAACTGCAGGAGGAGATCGACGAGACCTTCCCAAATAAGGTAGTACTCCATTGAAACACTCGTTGGGATTGGCGTGATGAGTTTGAGACTTTAACCATTGATTGTGTGTTGAAGGCCCCGGTGGACTACAAAGCCGTCATGAACATGGACTATCTGGACGCCGCGCTGAACGAGTCCCTCCGGCTGTTCCCTGTCGTAGCTCGACTCGAACGGGTCTGCAAGAAAACGGTGGAAATCAACGGCGTCATCATCCCTAAAGATATGGTGTCATGATCCCGACCTTCGCCCTCCACAGAGACCCGGATTACTGGAGCGACCCCGAGAGCTTCAAACCAGAGAGGTCATGACAGGTTTCTCCTGTTTCTCATCATACAGTCAAGCTCCACCAGCTACAATAGAGTGCAACAGTCGGGTCTGGACGTGAAAATCCCATTCATTTTCAAATAAGGGAATTGATTTTTAATGATAACTTGTAAAAAATTAAAGACAGACCTTACTATAAGCTACAAGGTTGTTCATCTATGGTCTCTGCTTTTGATGAAGCCATCATTCCACATTATTTTAAATTACTTTTTCAAAGGACTGTTTATCAGCAGGAATCCTGGTGAGAAACTACATTACCCATAAAAGCCAAATAAATCTCCACCAATCATGGAATCAAAACAATCAAATTGCACTTAGACTTTTTTAACGTCCAGTTAAAAAAAAAATTAAAACCAAATTTTTCTTATTGGTTATGCGAACGTTCCATTCTTTAAACATTATGTGAATGTTCTTTTTACCTGTTGCACTAGGAACCCAAGGTTGGTTCTTTAGAGTAATTGTCTGTATAAATATTTCAACCCAACAGACTCTTTCCTGCCTTATTAACAGGTTCACTAAAGGAAACAAGGAGACCATTGACCCCTACATGTACATGCCCTTCGGCCTCGGTCCCAGGAACTGCATCGGGATGCGATTTGCTCAGGTGACCATGAAGCTGGTGATCGTGGAGATCCTGCAGAGGTTCGACGTCTCAGTGTGTGCGGAGACACAGGTGAGCAGACGGGTTGGTGTCTGGTAACAGGAGGACGTTTGTTCATTCGTTCGCTCACACTGACCTTCTCTTGCTCTTCACAGGTTCCTCTAGAGCTCGGCTTCAACGGTCTACTGATTCCCAAAGACCCCATCAAGCTCAAACTCAAGCCTCGGACAGCTTCAGACATTTGTAACAACAACAAATCGTAACGCAGCTCATCCGCTGCACACTTCTCTTTCAGTCCGAGGAGAAGGTTTGATGGGTCTTTTTATGGCAAACCGTTTTAACATTTAATCCTTAAAACCTACTAGTCTCTATTTTCATGCTACTAGTACTTATTTTTTAGATACTAGTATCTATTCCATTAAGTACTAGTACTTATTCATTAGCTACTAGTGCTTATTCTTTAGGTACTAGTGCCTATTCTTTAGATACTAGTGCTTATTCTTTAGGTACTAGTACCTTTTTAAAGATACTAGTAGTACCTTTTTAAAGATACTAGTACTTATTCATTAGATACTAGTTCTTATTTATTAGATACTAGTACTTATTCCAATAGTGACTAGTTTTTATTTATTAGGTACTAGTACTTATTCATTAGATACTAGTTCTTATTTATTAGATACTAGTACTTATTCCAATAGTGACTAGTATTTAATTATACCTAACTTGTTAAGAAAAAAATGTATCTAGTGCTTATTTTTTAGTTACTAGTAACATTTAAGATCGAAGATATCCTTACCTTAATAGATACTAGTACTATTTAAATAATCAGTATGCAAATAATATGTTGAATATTAATGAACAACAACATATCAAAGAAATGACACTGGAAACGGACTGAAATGCAGAAGGCCGTTTTTATAATAACAGTATAATAATGGCAAGGCAAGTTTATTTATATAGCACATTTCATACACTATGGCAATTCAAAGTGCTTTACATAGAAAGGAATAAAATAATCACAAAATAAAAGCAAGGAAAATTAAAACACTAATTTAAAGGAATTAGAGTAAAAAATAAAAATAAAAAAAAGAATAGGCATATGTAATATAGTGCATATACTCTTATTTTGACATGACTCTCACTCTCACTCTCAGATGATTAATATTCCAAATTCAAATAAAACAATCACCATCAGCGGCCAATTTACCAATCCACAAACTGACACACACATTTTACCAGCTAACACACACTTTCTACCCTCCTTCTCTCTTCTTTCAGAGGCAGAAGTCTCCAAACTCCTCCTTTCCAATCGCCCTACCACCTGTCCGCTTGATCCTATTCCCACTAACCTACTTCAAGCCATTTCAACCTCAGTTGTACTCGCACTCACACACATCATAAACACCTCTCTTCACACTGGTACCTTTCCCACAGCATTTAAGCAGGCTTGTGTAACCCCACTGCTTAAGAAACCCACTCTAAATCCAGCACATCTGGAAAATTACAGACCGGTATCTCTCCTTCCATTCGTTGCGAAAACACTTGAACGAGTTGTTTTCAACCAGATCTCTTCCTTCCTTACACAGAACAACCTCTTGGACAGCAATCAGTCTGGTTTCAAAAGCGGACACTCAACTGAGACTGCCCTGCTCTCAGTAACTGAAGCTCTGAGACCGGCAAGATCAGCTTACAAATCTTCAGTTCTCATCCTGCTGGATCTGTCTGCTGCCTTTGACACAGTTAACCACCAGATCCTCCTGTCAATCCTAAAGACGAAGGGCATCTCGGGAACCGCACTCCAATGGTTGAAGTCTTACCTCTCAGGTAGGTCCTTCAGGGTGTCATGGAGGGGCGTGGTGTCTAAGACCCAACATCTAGCTATGGAGTGCCTCAGGGCTCAGTGCTTGGACCATGTCTCTTCTCCATCTACATGACATCACTAGGATCTGTGATTCAGAACATGGCTTTTCCTATCACTGCTACGCTGATGACACACAGCTCTACCTCTCATTCCAGCCTGACGATCCGACGGTAGCTGATCGTATCTCAGCCTGACAGACATTTACTGCTGGATGAAGGACCACCACCTTCAACTAAACCTTGCGAAGACAGAGCTACTCGTGGTCCTGGCCAACCCAACACTTCATCACAACTTCACCATTCAGCTAGGCTCGTCATCCATAACTCCATCAAGGTCAGCCAGGAACCTTGGTGTGGTAATTGATGATCAATTGAACTTCACAGATCACATTGCTAGAACTGCCTGGTCATGTAGATTTGCCTTGAACAACATTAGGAGGATCAGGCCCTTCTTATCAGAACATGCTACACAACTCCTTGTCCAAGCGCTAGTTTTATCCAGATTGGACTATTGCAACACTCTCCTGGCTGGCCTTCCAGCTTGCATGGCCAAACCTCTGCAACTGATCCAGAATGCCGCAGCTAGAGTGGTCTTTAGCGAGCCGAAGAGAGCACATGTCACTCCTCTCCTCAAAAAATTGCACTGGTTGCCAGTTGCCGCTCGCATCAAATTCAAGTCACTGACATTTGCCCACAGAACAACCACTGGCTCTGCTCCCTTTTACTTTAACTCTTTACTTCGGACTTATGTGCCATCCAGAAACTTGCGCTCTGCAAGCGAACAACGTCTTGTGGTGCCATCTCAAAGAGGCACAAAATCTCTTTCTCTGACCTTTACCATGACTGTTCCAGAGCTGCTGAGTCTTTTCTGAAACATTAAAGTTGGACATTCCTCTAACATCTTTTTTCTGAATGTTCAGAGAACATTCAAAAGTAACGTTTCCATGATGTTTGAAGAATGATGCTCTCCACAGTGCCGCCCAGAGCAAACCATTATTCAAGGAGATCATGTGTTTTTTTCTCTTTCCTCTGGGATTTATGACTTCAGCTCTGAGAAGCGTTCAGAAGCGAAACAACAACCTTTCAACAAACAAATTTAAGACTGTGATATCCGAGGGAAAGAGAAACAAAGCAGTAAGAGAAATAGAAAACAAATATGTGATTGTTGCAGTAGTTTGATGAATAGTCTGGTCAGAGGTGAGCCGTGTGTTTGTCAATGTGTGCAGAGGTTGCCGCTCCGGTTCTTCCTGTTTGCGTGTTCTGCATTGGTTAATGTGTAATCCGAGATCAGAATAAAGCTCCTGACTCTTCTTGTCTAAAATCCATAAATCTTTAGTTATAAAATCTCAATAAAAATGAATCATTAGACTCATAGAATCTTACTAAAAACAAGTAAGTAATTTGAGTGTATGTAGAGATGGTTATGACAGGGCTGATTATTACAGTTACTGTATCAGCTGATATTCTAACAGTTAAACAGTTTGTTCCATTATTTTCCTGTTATCACTGTAAATTATTTAAAAAAAATTATTAACAAGTACTGCGTTAGATTAAACTGAGAAGGGTCATAGCACTTGCATATTGTTGTCTTACTGTTAGTTTAACTGTTTCTATTGTTCTCATTTGTAAGTAGCTTTGGATAAAAGCGTCTGCTAAATAAATAAATTTAAACGTAATAGATACTAGTATCTAATGAATGAGTACCAGTATCTAAAACAATAAGAACTAGTATCTAATGAATAACTACTAGTATCTTTTAAAAAGGCACTAGTACCTAAAGAATAAGCTAGTACTTAATGGAATAGATACTAGAATCTAAAAAATAAGTACTAGTAGCCTAGCATGGAAATGGATACTAAAAATAGTAGGTTTTAAGGATTAAATGTTAAAACGGCTTGTCATAGTCTTTTTAAAATAAATGAATAGATGTAGTCTTAGTCTTCAGTGAAGAGGAGGATTAGACTTTGAGGTTCTCAGAGCCTTTCGGACTCGGACTGAGAGGTTTAGTAACTTTACTTCAGTAGTGAATGTCAGATGAATTGTCATACAACTCCCGCTTCCGGAGTGAACCCTGGCGCTATTAGCTGCCGCTCTCCTGTGATGAAATTTTATCTTATTTGCTTTTATTAAGAATTTGTTTTAATTTGTTTTAATTTGTGCCTAAATTATTTGACCCTGCAAATTTACTATAAGCCAACGAGTATATTTTAGCTACCCATTATAGCAATTTTTTTGTCTCTGTTGCTCCTGGTCGATGGTGTGTGTACCTGTTGACTGTCTGCACCCCTAGCGCCTCCAGCTTGGAAATAACAATCATGAAGATCGCCGACCTACTTGGCCGGATCATTTGTCTGTGGGCCATGAAGATCGCCATTTGTTCTGCCTTATTCCATCCCGCGGGGTCGATGCTTCAGTACTCGGCGGAGGAACTTCTCCAACTTCGGTTGCGTTTTACTGATCTTCCATCAACACTACGCT
>FLSR01001511.1:5527-15925 GCA_900092035.1 Leuciscus waleckii
CGCGCATCAAGTACCGGGTTTGAGAAAACCTGGTACCGTGACGTTTAAAAAAAAAATTTGTACCGACTTGGTACCGAAGTACCGGGTCTTTTGACAACACTAATCCAGCTTAATAATCTTTGCTTTGTCACAGCAAGCCCTTTGGTGGGCCGCCAAAGCATACGAAGAGCTGTTCTGACTGCTTGAACGAGGCAGAACGCTAAATAGACTCTAAGAGCCCTGACAGGGCAGAGTAGATTCGCATCTCTTTCATCCTCTAGCGAGGGAAGAGCTGATAGCGAAATGACCTGCGCTCTGAACGGAGTGGAGAGCACTTTAGGAACATACCCGTGCCTCAGATTAAGGATGACTCTGGAGTCGTTGGGCCCGAATTCAAGGCAGGAAGCGCTTGCAAATTACCTACTCGCTTGACTGATGCCAGTGCTAGTAAAAGAGCAGTTTTGAGCGAGAGAGGCTTCAGGTCAGCTGACTGAAGCAGCTCAACTGGGACTCCCTTCATGGCCTCCAGGACCATGGAGAGGTCCCAGACCGCCACAGAGGGGGGTTGAGTTGGGTTTAGCCTTCTGGCCCCTTTGAGGAAGTGCACGACCAGGTCGTTTCTTCACAGTAATTGCCCGGCCACATGAGCGTGAAATACTGCTATGGCTGCTACATATACTTTGAGCGTGGAGGGGGTACGCCCCACGCCAAAAAGCTCTTGTAAAAAGGAGAGCATCTTAGGCACTCCACATGAGTAGGCGTCCAGGCTCCGTGCTGTACACCAGTCGGAGAACACTGACCATTTTAGAGCGTAAAGACACCTGGTTGAGGGCGCTCTTGCTTCAGTGATGGTTTGTCTCTTGTCTCTGGATAGCATATCCGCACCCTGGTTCAGAATGCCTGGCACATGCGCCGCTCTTAGCGAGCGCAGGTTGTGCTGAGCCCATATTATGTGGTCTTTGGCCATGGTGTGCAGGTTTCTCGACCTGAGTCCACCCTGGCGATTTATATAGGACACCACTGACATGTTGTCCGTCCGGACCAGACATGGTGGCCCTTTAGATATGGGAGAAAAGCTTGCAGCGATAGAGCGACCGCTCTCATCTCTAGACAGTTTATATGTAGGCGCCTCTCCGGGCTCGACCATAGGCCATCATCAATCATCAACGAACACCACTAACCACTCGGTAGTTGCACAGTTTTGAAAATGAATGTTAAGGGTTGTTTTAAGGACATTTTCGTGCATGCCCATAGACAGCCACTCTGAAGCCGTCAAAGGCGATTCTAAAAGAGTCAAAAAGTCGAGACAGGACCCATCGTCAAAATGTCTGTGTCCACCACTCTAGTTCATCCATAACAAACTACAAAATAGACTCAAGGTGTTAAATACCGGAATTATCCTTTAAATAAGTAGAAATTTTGAGTTCATAACACTTAAAATCTTAATCCAAAAGATTTTTGCTGCCAAATGAGTTCATTAAACACAACTGTGTAATTTTTGATGCAAAAACTTGCTATTGTAAGTAATGTTAAGTTATGATAAATTGATTTCTTTTTTAATGACAACACTGGGGTTTACAGTGCGGACTTCCCATCACTAGTTTCTAAACTCATCACTGGCCTGGTTATTATTTGTCAATAGATTTTCACCAAAAAATACTTTCTTGACACAGATCAGACAATAACAATTAATAGCTTCTTGTCAGTGATGAATAAATGCAATTATAAAGTAATGCAGTTATAAACCTGGAACACACTGTAATACATTTCACACTAAAATGTTTAACAGTGCAGACATGAATGAACAATAACTACAAATTAGCATGATCAAGATTAACAGATATTTAAAAAATGTTAATTGTTGCCTTTTGTAATGCCTAATGCATTAATAATGAAAACAATTTGAAACTTATTGTAAAGTTTTACCATTAAACAATATTTACTTACCCATTGAGGCAAGAAAAAATATTAGCCAGTGCAGGTGCATGTTCAATAGTGAAATAAAACCTCAAATTTCTGAGATACTTCTGCTGTAGGATGAGGATTCACTCTTGAACAGATGTCATCATTTGGTCATATTTATACACTGCGAGTGAGTAACACATTCTCACTCTAAACCAGTGGCAGAGCAGGATATTTTCATAGGAGTTGCCAGGTAAGAGCCAGTAAACCAGCCTCGGGTGTCACAGATATCTTCATTATTTCAACATGAAAGGAGTTTGACAACAAAGTGCTGGACTGTTTTAGTGCTTACAACAATGGCAGCAGGTTAGTGAATTCTGAACTTAAATGGACAGTTCATCCAAACATGAAAATTCTGTCATAATTTACTCACGCTCGAGTTGTTCTAAACTTTTATGAGTTTCTTTCTTCTGCTGAACACAAAAGAAGATATTATGAAGATTGTTGGTAACCAAATATTTGATGGGCCCCATTGACTTCTATTTTTTCCATCTATGGAAGTCAATGGGGCCCACTCAAGAAATAAGTTCACAGTATTAATATACTCACATTACTAACACAGTATAAATATTAAATGGCAATCGACCAAGGTTTTAATTCAGTGCATGTTATTATTACAGAAACATACTGTAATTAAAGCTGCAAGCAGCGTTTGCGGGGCCAAGCCCTTTTGGTTGTTTGGCTTGTTTGGATACATTATTTTTTACTAGGAATCTTTTGAACATTGCACAATTCACATGGTTTAACATTTGCTACACATTAGAAATGATTTAACAATCTTTAAAGTTAAAGCCTTTTGCTTTACTTAGTATTTGGTTTACACTCATACACTGTGGTTTGCTTAATAATTTTACAGAGACTTAAGATGTTGAAGGTAGAATCGCTGTAGCACAATGCGGAGCCAGAAGAGCAAAAGATTAGTAGAATGCTTGAATACAATAATCGACTCGACATAATACACAAGTTTATGTAGTCATCCTATGCAGGATTCGAACCCCCAACCAGAATGGTTTGGGACTCATAGCACGTGGATTAACAGCTTGCGCCACTTAGAGAACACAGAGTTACAAGCTGCAGAGGAGAGCATTCAGTGTAAGAATGAGCACACAATAGCATGGTAACTAGTTAGCATGTTAAGCTATCTTACTGCTAATGTAGCTTATGGTTATCCTGATAGCTGAAGAGCCACATTAGAAAGAATGGCATCTGGTTAGAATGCTAACCAATTATTATGCTAAGCTAACTAGCATAAGTCAACAAACACAGGCTGGTCAACTTTGCAGACGAATATCTCGGGAACGGTAGCGAATATCAAAAATATGTTCAGTCATTCCTGTGCGGCTAGGTCTAAATAACATCTGATAAAATTTTGGGCAAAATTGAGCAAAATTTGAAGGAGGAGTAGCGAAAAAACTGTTTTTCATTTGCTCCAATATGGCGGACAGTCACATTGTTGCAAAATGACAAATGAGATATCGTCGGAATTGTGATAAGCCAAGGAACATAATGACATAAAGCAATCAAAATTTGAACAATGTTTTCAAAAGTTATAAGCATTTTTGCAAAATACCTTATACCTCTGGAACACTAGGTGGCGCTGTGTTCAAACTTCTCAGGTACCTTCAGGACATGGTGTCGATCATCCCTACCAATTTTTGTGCCGATATGTCAAATAGTTTAAAATATATTGCAATTTATGACAAAAATCAAAATGGCGGACAAGTGGTTCATCCAATCCTGGCAAAATCAGTATCCACGGATTCGGCATGACCAAAGGAATCCATAGATACCACATTTATGATTTTCTGACAAACTGTTCAAAAGTTATTGGCCAAAATAGCCATTTTCCATATCTCATGACCCGTAGGTGGCGCTGTTTCCAACTTTGGCAAGGACCCTCAGAGCATACTTCCGATGAAGTGTACCAATTTTCGTTTCGATTGATCAAACTTTGGCCGAGATACAGCCTCTTAACCAATTTTGAGTCGACTTCGTTAAGTTTGCAACAACATAACTTTTGAACAAAGATGAATAAAAAAAATCTGTTCAGTCATTTCTGTGCGGCTCAGTCCAAAGATCATTTGATCAAATTTTGGACAAAATTGGACAAATTTTGAAGGAGGAGTAGCGAAAAAACTGAATACTGTACTTTTCAAAATGGCCACTACTGTAATGGGCGGAGTCTTAATGTAAGGTATTAGTTGTGATCACGATGATAGCTCTCAGATCATTTATTTTATCGCATGTAATAAAGACACAATTCTAGCTCCATAGTAGCGCAGCAGAGAGCGAGGGGGAGTGACCTGTAAGCTGTGCTTGTTCAAATTTTCAGGCTAAGTCAACGTTTTCTAAAAGCTCCCTACTGCAGCTTTAAACTTTACCAATGCTAGCTTGATAGTGAGTACTAAAATACATCTTATTTGTTTATATTCATAATGATAAAGTTACATTTTAAAGTTGCACGCTGTTGTTGTTTTGTTCAAACATTATGGACCATGGCAGCAGACTTTGGAGAAAAAAGGAGAACTAAAACGAGGATCAATATCAGCGCAGCGTTTTCGAGCTCCACGTCCTTGACAAACTTCGACTCGACGCCACTCCTACATACTTTATTAGACAGGTGAGCAAATGTACATGAAACTATCAATGTTATAGTTCATGAAATGTTACAATATGATCTGTATGTTATTCTAATGTTGATCTAGCTTACTGCTAGTCTCATATAGCCAACAAACGAACACACAGAAAACATAACTTTCAACACACTCAAATGCAGTTTAGTGTGATAGTGTAGACCAAGTGAAACAGCGCTGCATTACCTCACAAGTTTCATTTGTCTAATAAACTGACCTGTGTGAGTAGTAATTCTGCACTTGCATGTAGTTCGGTAGTATGAAATGTCCTTGTTCCTTTATATCCGCGAGGCTCGCGGGACGCGCGTGTGGCGCTGATACCTGTCTCTTATTAGCAATCGCGTCCTGCTTCATATCATGTTAAAAACATCAATGTATTCACTCATCCATAAACATTATAAGATTCATCGGCTTGACGACAAGTTCCATAATTCTTGGCAAATTTTGCGTAATCAAACTACGCCTTTGTTATTGTAAGAGGTTAGCGACCCCTAGCAGTGAAAAAAATTACATATTGTATCTATAAGATGGACTCGTGAGTAACTTACCTGCCCCTTCTTCAGGAACGCAGCAAATGGTCAAGATTTAAAAGGAACTTTGTACCTGTTGATGTGGTGTTAGTTGTGGACACTTCCTCCCCTCGCAATTCATGGATAATGGGAAGAGTAATTCAAATTTACCAGAATCCAGTGGAACTGTACGTTGTGTAAAACTAAAGACCAAAACAAATAGAGAGACCTGTAAATAAATTATGCTTAATTCAAGAGGCGATTTAAGCTTGCAGATAGAACTATCAAGAGTAAGATAATCAAAGGTAAGGTTGAAGAACTAAGTAGCTATTTCTTATTTATAAATGTTCAAGTTTAATGGCTCTTTAGTATTGGAATGCCTAAGAAAATACTTTCTCTCAAAACTTTTTTTAGTCTCAAATATTATTATTTTTTGCTATTGGTATGAAAACTTTTTCTCTCAAATATTCTTTTTTCTCTCATGAAATGCTTTTTTGCATCAGTGTGATAACTTTTTCTCTCAAACTTTTTTTTTTCTCTCAGATTCTCAATTCTAGCTCCATACGGGGGGGCACAGCTCAAATGTTAATCAGACAGCATCATTCTCCAGTGCCCGTCAACAAAGCTTAACAAAAATGCTAACATCAACCACAAAATCAGACATTAACATTGACAGTGAAAAAAGTAATAGGCTGCAAAAGGATGTAGCGCGTGCACTTCCAACCCGCCCCACCCCACATGCCCCACACTTTGGGGAAGGGAAATGGCGTCGCGGTCCGTCTTCGGGCCGGATGAACAGCCTGGCAGGGAAAAGAAGCATTGGTCTAAGGCCCAGGTCGTATAATTGCCTCATCACAGCCCGGTATTCAGAGTGTTGTTCGGCCACTTCAGGAGAGTAATCCTCGAATATGTGGATCTGAGCACCCCTGTAGTTTAGTTTGCCCCGTAGCCGTCTAGCTTCAGGCACTACCAACTCCCGCTCTTGAAACTTAAGGAAGCGAATGATAACGGGCCGGGCTTTGCCGCCCGGTCCCGGTTTTGAAACTAGTGAGCGGTGGGCTCAGTCGAGTTCAGGGGCAGAGTTCAGTTTTTGGTCGCCAAGAACCTCCACTAAGACTCGAGAGAAAAAAGCCGTAGGTTGAGCACCTTCAATGTTCTCTGGGAGGCCCACTATCCTCATGTTGTTTCTTCTAGAGCAGCCTTCCAAGTCAACGAGATTGGCCCGTAGTCTAGCGTTAGCTTCAGATACCGTGGCCAGCTCGGCTTCCATGGCCTTCATGTCTTGGCTCGTGGAATCAGCAAATGTCTCCAAAGACGAGAGACGCTGTTGGTGGTCCAGTAAGGTGTTCTGGAATTGTCAACCCACTCCTCAAGTTTAGAGAACGCTGTGTTAAATTCCACCTGGAACTTAGTCATAAGGGAGGTCTCGTGTTTAGTTAGCATATCTTCTAGCGCGGGTAACACAGCACTCGGTGGGTTGTTCTCTCCTTTCTGGTCCCCTTTCTTTGATCTGCCGGCCTCCTCTTAACGCGGCGAGGAACTGTCAAATATAACTAAATGTTGGGGATCGGTTGCAGCACTTTAGTTGGACTGTAAGAAAAGTTATAAACGTAGAGGTTGGGAGCAGGGCAGAAACGCGACTCACTCTGCCATTTCCTACACCGGAAGTCTCGGCTGAAGAAGACTTTTCATAAAGGTTTAAATTTTTACAAAGTATCCGAATATCATTTTGACCAGAAATAAAAATATTTACATCATCCGAGTAAGCAGACACAGAATACCTTAGCCCTGAATTATCTCCTGGTATCATTAAACCTTGTAACTCATTTCTTAGCTTACACAGTAAGGGTTCTATGGCTAAACTATAAAGTTGTCCTGATAGAGGGCATCCCTGCCTGATTCCTCTTTTAACAGGGATTGGACAACTCAGGCCACCTCCTATCTTAAGCATAACTGAAGCATCTTCATAAAGTATTTTTATCCAAGAAATAATATTCTCCCCAAATCCAAAGGTTTTTGTAAGGCCCGCTATATTGGTCCAATTGCCAGTTCGCCAATAAAATATTCACTGAACCATCATTATCAACATCAATCATTCTTTTTTCCATTTCATTAATCTCAATCTCCAAAATGTTCACATTTCTCTTCACTGTAGCAGAAGTATTATAAGAAAATTGTTGACAAAAAACTTTAATCTATGCTTTTCCCACGTCCCACCATTGAGTCAGATTTTCACAATTATTTTTCCTCTGTCTCCAAATTTCCCAAAAACTACAGAATTTCTCAAAAAAATCTGTATCCTGTAATAATTTTACATTAAAATGCCAAAAAAATGTAGGTCTTGAAATTTTCACAACATTATAATCTAAAGTAACCATATGATGGTCTGAAAAACCGTTCTTTATTTATTTCTGATTTACTTATATATAACCTATCCAATCTCACTCCTGTCACAACAGAATCTAATATCTATATCCAGGTATATTGCTTCACCAACTTATTTGTACTTCTCCACACATCCACCAACTTTAAATTATTTGTGATATCAAGTAGTAACTTACTAAGTTTTGAGTGAGGCTCATCCCCATT
This sequence comes from Leuciscus waleckii, assembly GCA_900092035.1. Classification (NCBI taxonomy): domain Eukaryota; kingdom Metazoa; phylum Chordata; class Actinopteri; order Cypriniformes; family Leuciscidae; genus Leuciscus; species Leuciscus waleckii. The sequence continues at coordinate 13,200 of FLSR01001511.1, forward strand.
CCTATCCAATAAGAAATGTGTTAAGTGCAATTCCAATCACCTCCTATTACAATGCATGTATTGCCATCATCATATTGTTTTATTGCATTATTTAACTTTTGATATGTTATTTCACGATGCCTCCTATATTCGGAGCATACACATTAACAAAAAGAAATTTAACACTTTTAATTTCTGCTATAACTAATAACACTCTACCTTTTTCTATCTCTATTGTTGTCAAAACTTTTAAATCCAAATGTTTTGAGAAGAGAATTGCAACACCCATACTAAAACTTCATGATTAATTTACACTCTCCTTCCCACCATCTATACCACTCCAATTCATTATTACTATCAGAATGTGTTTCTTGTAAAAAAGTTACTTTGACATAATTTAATTTAATAAATTCAGAAATCAGTGCTCTTTTGACCCTATCTCTTCCCCCATTGATGTTTAAGGATCCTACTCTTACAAACTCCATAATAAGGTTCCAATGGAGGGAAAAGAAAGACAGAGAGAAAAGAAGAAATACACCTTTAGTGAATTATACATCATTTAAATTTCCTTTTTTGGGGGGTTTTCCCCTATTTTCGTGACAAACTTTTTCAATCGAAACCTCTTCCTCCTACTTAATTTGTCCTCTCCAACTCGTTTCATCCAGTATAATACAGAACTTTCACATTTCTTAATATCAGTAAAGTAATCCTTCACTTCTGCTACTTTCCCGAAAGTCTCATCCAGAAAAGCATCTATTTCCTCCAAAGCGTAAAACTGGTCACATCCCATCTGAGATAAATTTGACACATCTGATACATCTGACAAATCATCATCATCACTTTCTTCCTCTCCTTTATTTTCAACCATCTCTCCTGAATACTTACCCTCTGAATTCACTATCCTTCTATTACTTGATTGATCTCTATCAACTAACATCACTTCCTCAGCACCTTCTACCTTCTCCACTTGCTCTGTATTCTTCTCAGTTTCCGTCATCACCATCTCCTCAATCACCTGTGTCTCACCATTAACATTCTCTACCACTTTAGACATTTCAGTAGTATTAGTCTCCCTCTCAGCACCAACACTGCCTAAATCCTTGTTATTATGCACATTTTGATCCTCATTTTTCACTCTTTCTTCCACAGTTTTCTCTACACTACATTCGTATCCTTACTTTGACCTGTCTCATTAATCACTTCTTCTCTTTGCGGGCATGACAATCTTACATGTCCTACAGCACCGCATTCAAAACAGCACATTTCCCCAGTATTCGCATACAACATGTACGATTTTCTTTTGTAAACACAACAAAAAGACACGTTAATGTTGGGACATTCAAAAACATAAACACCTGCCGTCTGAAAGACAACACATGCTTCAATGACTCATGTTTACATCCAAGCGGTACCATTTTTAATTCTACTTGCAAATATTCCATACCTCAAAAGCTCACGCTGTATATCTTCATCAGGAATAAATGGCGGCACATTTGAAATTACTACCTTTACAGTTGGAGATAGTAAAGGTTGAACAATGACAATAGGGATAAGGGTACCCTTAATGAAACATGGGTTGCAAGAAAAAGCCTAAGGGTCCACTTAAGGAACCTTAAAGAGCACCTATTATGCAAAATACACTTTTAAATTGTATTTGGACATAAATGTGTGTTGGCAGAGTGTGAACACAATCACAAAAATCTACCCACAGTCTCATCATCCATGCCGCTTTCATTTTCTGCCCTGCCCACGACTGCTGACTGACAGTCCTGCATTACCATAGTTTCTGCCCTCTTTCCGTTGTAAACTGTCCGCCATTTGCTCCACGCTCGAGCAGCTGTAGCAACAACAATGTCTCGTAAGAAATCCCGGTGTTCTGTTGTTGGGTGTTTAAGTGAACATGAGTCTTCATTTTCTCCCATCATCAGAGCCACTGAGGACGCAGTGGATTAGTTAAATTTTTGAAGGGAGTGTGCCGCAAAATATAGTTAAATTCGTTTATGTCTGCGCAAATCATTTCACTCCAGACTGCTTTATGGACGAAGGTTAATACAAAGGGGCAATACCAAACTCAGTTTTCTCGAGGATGGATCAGTACCAACTGTTCATGATCCATCTTACAGTCTCCGGAGCGATAGGCTACTGTGGTCACGGCAGTAATGAAAGGGAGAGCGCACACTTTATTACAATTCCTAGGAGTTGTTTTACAGATATAAAGTTTACCAGTTTATTAAGCACCCCCCGAAAAGGCATAAAGTCTGTATGTATTTGTTTTCTGTTAGTTGTAACAAGTGTTTTGGCATAATTCGCTGTGCATGTTGATGATAATGAAAGAGAGAGAGTTTATGGATAAGACTTTAAAGGGATAGTTCACTTTGAAATAAATTTTTGGTATGTTTTAGCTTACCTCAAGGGCATCCAAGATGTAGGTGTCTTTTTTTCCGCAGTAGATTCAATTTTGATATTTTTAGGTCAAACCGTTCTTCTCTGTCAGTCATATAATGCAGGTCGATGGTCACTGTCTCAAAACACAAGCACAGAGTCCAAATTAAAACAATTCCCCAGCGTCCAAATGAAACAATTCCCCATCATAAGTACACATTGATGGCCTAAGACACGAAACGAGCGGTTTGTGTGAGAAAACGAACAGTATTTATAGCGTTTTTACCTCTTATACACAGCCACGTCCAAGTGATCTGAGAGCGCGGGCGGGTATAGATATATACAATAGAAGTCGCCTTGGCTAC
>FLSR01001512.1:0-32243 GCA_900092035.1 Leuciscus waleckii
TATGGAAAATCAAAGTCAACAGAGTATTTATGAGTTTATTTTACACTGATTCAAAGTCAACAGAGTATTTATGAGTTTCTTTTACACTGATAAAAAAAAAGCGAGCTGGTATCGCCGGCGATACCGCCGACCTCAGGGGGTTAAGCACGCACAGCGTTTTGAAGGGGGTTCCCATAGCGTAAGGTAGCCTTACGCAATACGAGAGACCTCTCGAAAGGGAACGTCTCAGTTACTAACGTAACCTCGGTTCCCTGAGATGAGGGAATGAGTATTGCGTAACCCGCCGTGCTACTCTGCTTTGATCAGGGGATTGCTTCAGTCGATTAACCCTGAATTCCTTGGTTAAGAATGGATGCTTATAAAGACACGCGCAAAGCGGCCTGATTGGTTCACGCGTCTGACCCGCCTCGCCATTGGCCAACTGCACAAACCTATGACCACACTAGTTGCTCATCTGTGTCTGCTGTGCAGCTGCACTGCATTTAAAAAATGTGGCTTCAATATTCTCGAGAAAAGGAGTTTTACCATAGCGTAAGCTAGCCTTACGCAATACAAGAGACCTCTCGAAAGGGAACCGAGGTTACGATAGTAACCGAGACGTTTTCTTCTCTATAAATTATTTGAATGTGTTTGAACTTGTACCTGATTCCAACTACAGTGATTGCCAGTTTGAGTGGATAGAACAAACCATAGTTTATCCTGGCAGCTTGTAGCTTTGCCTTCACTGGGTTGAATGCCACACAAAGTCCATGCAAACTCTGGATTCACATCGGGGAAGATGTGTGCCGGGGCAATAATCACTTACTTATTGGAGGAGCTCCCTTCTTTGCTGCTCACTCCATGCAGGCGGAAGCGGATTGTTTTCTCATCAATTTGGGAGAGACACCCTGTGTCACAGTTGTGCCCTACTTTCTCTACTTGTTATGATTGTCTTCACTGGTTGCCTGGTATATCTAATGCTTTGAAATGTTTGTGTAAGACTAACCTAAGCGCATGCGATACCTTTTACCAATGAGATCCCATTGATGACTTGTAAGCTCTTTGTGGTCTGTGGTTCTTGTAGTAGCATGCAACCAAGATGTCCAAAAAAAAAATAAAATAAAAAAAAATAACTGCTGAGATTTATTTGGAGTTAACCAGAGTCACATCAGGTGAAGACAGCTGTGTACTATTTCACATGAGCTTGATGATTAGTTCATGCTCAATTTTAAGGGTTTTCTTTTTTAACAGGGGTGTATAGACTTTTTATATCCACTGTAGATGTAACAACATTACTGTGTGTGTGTGTGTGTGTGTGTGTGTGTGTGTGTGTGTGTGTGTGTGTGTGTGTGTGTGTGTGTGTGTGTGTGTCTGTGTGGTCCTATCATCACAAGGATAGCTATATCAGATTTTTCGACCTAGTTGGGACATTTTTGGTTCCCTTTGAGCAAAACAATTATTAATCACTCTGTGAAGATTTTTGAAATTGTAGAAATGCAGAAAGTGCTCCATTATGTTTATGGAAAGTCCCTATAAAACATGGAAACCCAACATTTCAAAGTCAAATCAGCTAATACACTGTCCCATTTTATGCAGTGTTTGTGGGTCCAGTAGCAGTAAATGGGGATAAAGAGAGTCTGATTATTCAGATGATACCAGTTTTATCATTCTATCATTACAAATCAAAAAATAACCCAGAAGTAAAGCTGGCGTTTTTTTTTATTTTTTTATTTTTTTTATCATCTGCAAATTTGAGATGATATTAAATTGTTGATTTTAAAAAATAAAGGCAGATTGAATGGTCAGTAAAAAATATCAATATAGCATTGCTTGTTTTCAGCATTAGCTATAACATTCTCATTAGATGCTGTAATACTGAATGCACACTAGGGAGTATTTTGTACATAGAAGGCCTTGTTGATGGTTGCTTCCGAAGTGTCAGTAAATCATTTTGCATAATCTCAGCCAAGCACTCATACTGTCTTATTTCCTTACGGCCAGTGCTTTTACATCTACATCCCAGAACAAATATACCTAACTGCTGACAGATTTCTCTGATGTGTAAAAACTACACAGTACATCTGTCAAACTATTCCATTTATGTCCCTGTCTAAACTTGAAGCCCTCTACTTATTTCCCTAGCTTCGTCCCCTACCTTCCAGCAGGCATTATTAGCACAGCCTCTCTTTTTCTCTCTGCTGATGCAGTGATGTGGTATTTGGAGAATTCTGGTCTCTGACCAAACTAAAGACTCTTGGCTTGGATCCTGTCCTCACCCAGGCCTCTTCCCAAATAAGGCTTTGCTTTAACAAAGGGCCGAACTATAAACCGTAAGTGCTGAGTGGAGAGGAGGGTGGGCTTGAGAAAAAGACTATGTCCTTTTAAGGTGCCAATTTCCTTTTCTCTGCCCCCTCACTGAATGCCTTGTTTTTTTATTTCTTTAATGGTAAAGACATTTACTCCTGAAACAGCAACAGGGACGACTGCTGAACTCTTGTATCTAGACACTCTCACACTAAATCCATTGCTCCAGGTTGACTGGTGACTGCACCAAGGACAAGGTCATCTTCATTTTTACTAGAGTAAGTATGTTTTTCATATGCTATCAAAGACCTCATTTATTTGGCTGATTATTGTGCCTTGTGAATGACATGAAGTAAACCAATACATCTCATGCACAATCTACGTACTACAGTTAAAAAAGGAAAAAAATTTCAGACCTGATAAACTAGCTTATTACTAAGATAATTTCAGTGTTTCAGTATTATTTGAACTTTTGATATGTTGCATTAGCTTCTTTGTTATGACCTTTTAAAGTGTGAATTTACCTGAATTTTAAGGTGTGTAACGATTATCAACCACATATCTTTCTTCACTAACAACTAATGCAGACCCAGTCTATTCATATAAATGTCCTATGATCTTTTATCCAGACCAATACTTGGCCATTCGGACTGGGGTGAGAAAAGAAGACATATAATTAAGCTTACTAAATTATAATTAAAAAAATATATAAAAAAAATGCAATGCAATGCCTCCCAAAAGTAAATGGATGCTTTCGTGACACTTACAAAAGTGTAAATGTCATTGCATTAGAAAATATTAAAGCAAGTGTTAGACCTACTCAGAACTACACTTTTCTGACCCATTTTTTAAATGAATTGTTATCTAGAAAGTCATTTGATTTCACTTTATTTCAATGTCCCACTTTAGACATTCTACTAACTACAAGTAACTTTGCAACTACATGTCAACTAACTTTCATTAGAGTATTAGTAGACTGTTAGGGTTTGGGTTGGCAGAATATATTGACATGTACAGTAGTTGCAAAGTTACTTATAGTCAGTAGAATGTCTGTTGGAGAAGCATCACAATAAAGTGTTAGCAGATATTAATCAGACAGTCTAATAATACTAATAAAGTTAGTTGACAAATAGTTGCAATGTTACTTATAGTGAGGCATATTTCATTAAATTAAAAAAACATTAAGAAAGTGCACATTTTTTGCTGTAATGCTCATAGGGTGAATGTCTTGAAACTCATTATTTAAGGTTGGAACTTCAGAGGTGGTGTCCTAAACTGCAGAATGGCAGCACAGGTGACTGCTGCTCTCTGTGTGTGTGTGTGTGTGTGCTTTGCTGAGAAATGTCAGAATGTAATTAATGGTGTTTCTAAACAAACGCTCTGGAGGAACATGTTCATCTAATCCTGTCATAAACATTATGGCTGCTTATCTGACTCCAGTGATAACTGTTCCAAGAGCCCCCATTCACTCAAGGACTACGTGAACATGTGAACCTGTGCCTTTATGGTTGCTTTTTGTATAACAGTTTAGCTCAAGAAATCCATTTGACACAACATAAAAATTGAGCTGAACTGTTTGCCGTTGGAAACATGTTGGAGTGTTTACGCTGCACAACATCTATAGGCTACGCATGATTTATAAGTTCATTTTATGGCTTTGTGGCTGCTTTTAACTGCATCATTGTCTTTTTCCACTTTATGCCGCTGTGTTTTAGATGAATTAATTTTAAATTGAAATGTAATAAAAGTTTTAGGAGAAGAGGATTTTCTGGGGAGGTAAATGGCACACACTTTACAAACTTGTTCCTGTTTTATATTTTGTCCATAAAACAAGCTAAGAAGCTATTGAACAAACAAACTATTGAAAATGTCTAATAACATTTGATAAAGGAAATTTTCAGACAAACTACAACACTACACTGGAGCAAAAATCAATACAAAATTATAATAAAAGTGAGATGGAATAGCATATATTAAATGTGTCATGATTTGTTAGTTACTCCAAAGATTAGTACACACTGAACATACGTCAAGTCCTACACTATTGACAGTCTCCTCTTCTCATCTAAGCAGGGAGCTTCAACTATGGCAAACAAGGGTCCATCTTATGGGATGAGCCGCCAAGTGCAGGATAAAATTGAGCAGAAGTATGACACTGAACTGGAGGCGCGTTTGGTGGAGTGGATTATGACCCAGTGTGGGCCTGCGGTGGGAAAGCCAGAGGCAGGAAAACTGGGGTTCCAGACCTGGCTCAAAGATGGATGTGTAAGTAAGGCATGCCTGTTATTCTCAGGTAATTTTGGCAATCATGAAAGCAAAAGTTTGTACACATAAAAAAAATCAAAAAAACTAAATTGCCTATTTTCTGCCTTATTCTTTGATCTTTTTTTATTTGAATTATTTTCAATTTTTTACATAAAACCATAAATATATGATGATTAAATGCACAAGTGTTTGTAGTACATAAAACAAACATAAAATTGTCATCAGGAAAATATGGAAAACATATTAGTGAATACGAATTATTGGTTTTGTTCAGCAGTGTATTTGATTTCTTAGACAAATAATGAAAATAAAATGTAATTTCTAATAACAAAGATAAAAATAATAATAAAACAAAAAAGTATTATCCTTGACATTTTTGTCTGCCTCACTTCTGAAATGATGGCTATGCCCTTGCTGCCAAGAGTCAGTCCTTGACAACAAATAAAAAAATGTCAAGGTCAGTGACCTTCGTTCATTATCACATATTCGACCCTTTTCATGAACATAAATAAACAAATCTTACGTCGATTTTGTTTTCATCACACTTTCTCCTAATCCCCCAAATGGAAACACATTAGTTATAAAAAAAAAAAAAAAAATTTTTCCGTGTTTTTTTTTTTTTTTTTTGAGCTGACTCCTCTAGTTCCTTAGCGGTGTTTGGCACAGCCAAATAGCCAGGTATTGCTGGCTATTTCTTTGGAAAGCCTCCCCTGTGGTTGTCACCTGGGCGTTGTCAGGCTTCCTCTCGCTTAGAGAGTGACAAGCACTATGCTGAAGCCGCCGCTCTCTAGAGCTTTGGTAGTAGCATCATCTAGCCTTTGGCCTTAGAATAGACTCTCCTGTGAAAGCTCCTTGATTTTGACCATCAAGTCATGGGGTTGAGTGGTTAGGCTTCTTCCATGGAATTTCTTCCTGCTGAGGCCTCTACTCCTCCAGAGCTAAGCTCAGACAGAAACCTGTCATGGAGCTGGAGTCAATTAATTGTTCAGGTCTCCACCCTTGAGTTTTTATCTCGGGTGAAGCTGATATAAGAACACTTCGCTCCCAGAGCTCTTAAGCCCCTTGTTCCCTGCACCAATCAAAGTACTCCCTCCTATCCAGGTTGGTGTTGAGTACGCGCCCTTAGAGTTCAAACACTTGCCCCGAGCGCATGCCCATGTTATTCTGGAGTAGTAGGCCCTGCATTAAGGGGCCTTCTCGACAGTCTGGTTGCATGACATCTATGCTCCCCTTTCTTAAAGGTTAAAAGGCGCTAAGCTGTGTACATTGCTTGTGTTGGCAATGTGAATGAGTATCCCAAGACAAGAAGACCTCTGGTGGCTATCTCTGCTAGAAATTGATTTGCTACCAAGTAGTTGGCCCTTTACGGGCCACCTTGAAAGCAATCCTTCGGGTTGAGCTAGGCTCTTAGCATGCAAGTTCCTGACCCCCTAGTATGGCACAGATTGGTATCAGGTTGCAGGCCTCACAGGAGCCTCCCTGGCACTAGCCCTAAAGTTCTAGACTTGTTACCAAGTAGTTGACTCTCAAGCAGGCCACCTTGAAGGCGATCGTCTGGGTCGAGCTGGTTTTTAGCCTTTCAGCTAAATCAGTGTCCTAGCTCCCTAGTTACATCATGTTACAGGCTCATCTGGAGCCTACCTGTTATTCCTTGGAGCTTGGTCAATGCTCTGCTCGGTTGAGTTTGGTAGTACTCCCGTCATTTGAGAGGATCTTTCTGTAGAGTACTCCGCTCCCGGAGTCTGGTCAGAAGATTGAAGTACTCTCATGAGATCTCCCTGGTAGATCAGTGTTTATTAGGCTGTTAGGTGCTCCCTCGTTCAAGAGGGTCATCCTGTAGAAGAGCTAGAGGTACTTCACTGTAGGATAGCACTCTGTAGGTCCAGGGTCGAGCAGAGTAACTCCCCTCGCTTATAAGGGTTTGGAAAGCACTATGCTGAGTCCTGCTCCCAAGAATGCCTGTCTCTTTATTCGGTGTGTGCTGGTTACTGCCTTTTTGTCGCTGGCCAATACGATTGCTGTGATTTGACAGTTGCTTCAGAGACCAGTCACGCTGAGGCGTTCCCCATAAGCATCTGAGGACACAGTGCCTTGTTCCCTGTTCTCAGGGAACAAGGGTTACAGTCGTAACCTGAGACGTTCCTTGAGAAGTGGAACTCAACACTGCATCTTGGATCGACGCTATGGGGAATGCCATCAGTGTGACCGGTGTCTGAAGCACATGTATACACATGACAATTTCATTAGCTAGTGACAGCCTGTGACGCCCAGAACTATAAGAGGGCACCCGTAGAACACGTCATCAACTTCTTTGTCTTAAGGAGATGTGCTGGCAGACGCAGACGCATGGGTTTACCAATGTATCAATCCCCTTTTCAGGGAACCATGGTTACAATCGTAACCTGAGACGTTCCATTTCGAAGCAGAACTCAACACTGCCTCTTGGGGATAAACGCTATGGGGAAAAAATACCCTCTCCGCCATGCCGTGGGGATGCCTGCGTCACTAGGTGAGAGTATGCACAAACAGAGTGGGCATAGCATAGCTTGACTATTAGTCAGAGTCAGAGCGTCAAACCCAGGCTGTGTCTAAAAAGAGTACACAAGAGACCCTGGAATTCCACTACTACTAATACAAGAATGGCAATCACTTAATTGCACAGATTCTTGTAATAAACTAATCCCCAGACAGCCGCAGTGGAGCTGCAGCTCTGTTCAGTTACCCTAAGCAAATAACAGGAGTGCTCACACCATCCCTGTCATTCTTCCCAGAATCCAGGTAGATGGATTCTTTATTCAAAGATTAAGTGTAAGGATAACTGGAGCTTTAAGAAGGAGGCATGGATCCCTGCTTTAATACTCTAACTGGTCTGGGAGGAAACACCTCCCTCAACCCTAAGGCTCAAAAGGGCAGCTTGCCAAACCTTACTCAAAGATCGCTGGAAGTCTGGGGGAGGCAGGTCAAACCCTGTTTTTTTTAATAATTTTTTTATAAGGGAGTAGGCTTGCTCTGTTACCGGTGTTAAGCCACACACCGAATACATCACTTGCCCACCCTGGTCCGCCCCACCGTAATTTCGATTTTTTATAGTAATAAAAATAATTTAGTTCAGTTAGAGAACAGATAACATTCATAAGTGATTTAAAAGCGAGGTGGAAAAGAGTGAAAAATTCCGTCAGCAGTTTCTCGAATGCATTATAATGAGCACATCCAGCTTCCTCAAGCAGTCGAACAAGTTCCACCGGTAGCGTTTGTCTTACACTCGCATACAAACAAGCATCTCCTGAAGACAAAAAGGGTGATGACGTGTACTACGGGTGCCCTCATCTACTTCCAGGCGCTCCGCTCATGACATCACGGGCTGTCGCCAGCCAATTAAATCGTCGTGTGTTTACATGTACTTCAGACACTGGTCACACTGATGTGTTCCCCATAGCGTAGATCCTAGACACAGTGTTGAGTTCCTCTTCGAAAGGAAACAATCTAGGTTATTCAGAAGGTAAAATGAACAGGGATTGAAAAAGAGACACCAAAGTTTACACAAGGAATGACAGGACACGCCAAAATCAAATTCATGTTGAGTGATACATAATCAAACCACATTAGTTATTGGATGAGAAACTGGTCACTCAGTGTTTTTATAATGTCATTCATAATTTTGATCACATTCATGGAAAATGTAGAGTGTAATGTAGAGTGTAATCTTGTTTTCTTTGCCCGTTCTCAGGTTTTGTGTGAGCTCATCAATAGTCTGTGTAAGGAAAAGCCCGTAAAGAAGATCCAGAGCTCCAGTATGGCTTTCAAACAGATGGAGCAAGTGTCACAGTTCCTTAATGCTGCGGAGAGATACGGCGTCATCAAAACCGACATGTTTCAGACGGTAGATCTGTGGGAGGGTGAGTATGCCAACAAATCACAGACCTTTCTCCAACAAATATATATTCTTCATAGACATTCAGATCCCATATCAAGATTCAGTGTACCAGTTTAAAATATTGTTTACATCTCTTTAACATTAAATAAGGTTGTTAAATAAATATGGTTGATTGATTATTAATGTATCACATGCCATATATGCAGTATGCATGTCTGATTAATGAACAGGATATTGAATGCAGTCATACTATTTGACTGATTAGTGTGTGCAATAATACAAAATACATTTTAAAATAAAATATGAAATTGAATGAGTACCTACATATTTGAGTGTCATATAAGTCTTTTTGATCAATCAGAAGTTTTTCATAGTGTGTTATGTTTAGCATGACCTTGTAAAGATCAATATTTAAACTCTGCTATGCATGAGGGTTGCACCATATTTCTTAGTACAACGTGACTGACTAAATAACGTGGTGAAAATATATTTTCTATTTATTAAACTATTTACCTTCAAGTAATATTAACCCATCCATCGATCTCCATTGTCCTTGTAATAAGTGTAATGAAAGTGTTTGGAGGAGAAATTTTTCAACATGAAATAAAAACAGTCTTTCCTGGAAAAGACAAAACAGCGCTTGACCTTCAGGAATGCAACAGGTGTTCTGATTCTGTCCTGAAACACATCTCTATACAGTAACAATTGCATTTAACGGGTGTCTTTAATTATTCTGTGTGTAATGTCACATTCAAACCCAATAGGGTTGTCCTTGACCCATACACATAATTCCAAGTACCAAACAACAAGTATCTCTGGAATATTTACCACTGGTATCTACTGCAATAGACAATGGTTACTGTTGAAAACAAACAAACCAAAAATACATTCAAAATGTAATCAATTGAATTAGAACAAACAGTATTAATGCAGGAATCACTGTGGACTTCTCCCTGCTAGACACCAAAACAACAGAACAGACCAGACCAGTGAAGGTGTGTTTGCATCACTGTTATCATAGCTTGCATGTATAAATCCTCTAGGAAAGGACTTGGCCGCAGTGCAGAGGACACTCATGGCTCTGGGCAGCATCGCGGTGACAAAAGATGATGGCGCCTTCCAAGGAGATCCCAACTGGTTCTTCAAGTGAGTTACAGCTGATCACTCCAGAGGTTACACGGATTGTTTTGTCTGGGGTTATAATCAAATAGAATGGTTTTGTTTAATTTATCGATGTTGATTATTTAAATATTGGCTTTTTGCCTATGTGCAGGAAAGCCCAGGAGAACCGGAGAGATTTCTCTGACAACCAGATTAAAGAGGGGAAAAATGTCATTGGTCTGCAGATGGGATCCAATAAAGGAGCGTCCCAGGCTGGCATGACAGGCTATGGTCGACCTCGACAGATCATGAACCCATGAGCCAAACCTTCTTCCCTCGGTTCCCTGACCATCACCGCATCCTAATCATTTGACTCCAAATGTTTCATTCAGAATATGACCAGAATGACAGTGTAATAAATATAATAAAAAAAAATACACCACTTGGTACTAAAATAAGTTTCCATGTCTGTAGTCAATCCCTATTTTTGTGCAACATATTCGGTTGAATTGCAGCGTTCTTTGTTGAACAGAGTAGAATTTTGTGCAAAATGACAGATTGTGTCGTTTAACATTTCATACATGCAAGTTGACATACAATCAAAACGAACCCCATTTACTTTCTTAATACACATTCCTGGTCTTAATGTTAATGATTCATTTGTGCATTTATTCCAAAGAAAAAAAAGTATTAGGCCCAGTTTCACAGACAGAGCTTAGATTAACCCCGTAAGGTCACCGACGGCTCCAGATGATTGTTGTTTAACATTCACTGCACATTGAAACATCACACTCTTACTTGATCTGGACAAGCTGAGTAAAGAATAAAGACACCAGCTTCGATGTTTGACCACTGTTTGTGATAAAACTAGGTTGCAGTGACATTCATTTCTTAAAGCTACACTGTGTAAGATTTTCTCCCATCTAGCAGTGAAATTGTATATGACTACCAGCTGAATATTACTCTCTAGCCCCTCCCATTCCGAGGGCGTTTTAACTCCTACAGTGGCCGTATTATCCCAAATCTGCCGGCAGTCGTGAGTAATCTCCCCCTCGCATTCGTCACGGTGTCACTGAGTGTAAAAAACGCGAAAGGCGAAGCTTGAATTTCCAGGTATGTCCCTCTTTGGCTAATGTATTTTCAAGATGGATGTGCTGCCGCCATTCGAGCGACTCGCTCCTATGTATTCTAAATGGCAGATTATACACTTACGAGAATACTTAATTAGTTGGTTGAAGTGATTACACATGTATAATTTTGAAAGAACAAAGTGTTTTTTGCTAAAAATCTACTTAAAATATTACACAGTGTAGCTTTAAGGAGTGTAAAATAATCAATCTGTAATGTTTGATATTTTGAATTTGAATTTAATAATTCAGTTCATTTATATTCTCTCACGTCTGTTCTGGTAGAGGCACTAGACAGTGTCCGTGTCAGTCTCAGCTGATTTCGCATATGGCTGTCAATCATCTTACGTGGCATAATTCCTCCCTTCTGCATGACCACGTCCAGTGTAAACTTCCTCCTTCACAGCTCTGTGTGAAAAACAAAGCCAAATAAACGTTTTTACACATCAAAAATTTTGAAGAAACACACAATTACGATAGTATATGATTTGTGTGTGATATTCATGCGATTTGGGATTTATTCATATCAATAAATAATGTTTACAGTATACATGCTATAAGCACGTGTAGCAATAGCTCAATTAAAATGCAAAATATGACATATTTCATCAACATTATATGACTAAAATCCATATTAGATTGCAATCGGAAGTTATTAAAAACACTCGTTGGTGGTTTGAGGTGAGTTTTGAAGAAAAAGTGTGATATTACAGTAATCTTTTAAATTGTGTTATATAGCTTGATGCTAATTGTAGCTGTAATGCACCTGCTGCGCCAGGAGCTATTTCTATTTCACAATCTATTTTGTTACAAGAATTCGGATAAGGTCCCAAGAATATGGCTTTTTTTTTTTCAGACTTCGGGAATTAGGGGGGGAAACACTTCTGGGAGGCAGACTTCAGGTAATAGGTGGAGTAACACATCTAGGATGAAAGTGATGTGGATGGGTAAGCAAAGTAATGCTAGAATAAAGGCTAATAATGGCTGAATAAAAACAAAAGAATAATGAAGATTAAGTCTCAAACTGGCAGAAGTGTGAAAGGTTATAGAGTCGTGAATGGGCAGTTCTGAGGAGTTATAGGGGCCATAAATGAATTAATTTGCATTTTTATTAGCCTTCTGTAAAAACACACATAGTATAAAATGTTTCATAAAATGCATAGTTTTAATTTTAATTTTAGATTTGAAATTAAGCATGAACACAATTATGGCTACACTTTAATTGTGGTTATAAGTTGTTGAACCAAAACCACATAATATTTTTAAACATAAAAAATTAAAAATTAAAAAAAATTAAAACTTTTTTTTTTAAATTGGCATATATTTCTCCATATTAATAACAGTCTAAGTAATTCTGAGTCTTGAACTGGAAACTCTCAAGTGTTGGCTTTCTAAATATATGTTGGTTATGTGTCTATTCATATATCCAGAATGACTTATGAGCAACAACCCCACTCGCCAAAATGTGGGGTTTGGGTTAAAGGGGTTAAAGGGTTAAAGGGTTAAAGGGTTAAGGGGTTAAAGGGTTAGTTTAACCTGTTAACCTCTCGCTGTTCAAACAAATAGAGCTGGACAACAAACAATGCTTGAGACAAAACAATGGCACTGTCATATAGTGAGATCTGTCAGTGCAGTTGTTCCAGTTAAGAGAGCGCCAACATGCATTTTAGTCTGGACTATAGGCTTAACCCTTGTTTTTAAAACTGGGCATTACAGCTTCAAATTTCAAGATATTTATAGAGTATTTTACGTTGTAGAGTAAAACATCCAAGTATCATTGTTTTGTTTTACCACAGACATTATTTTACTTAAAAATACCTTTATAAACACCCCGGAAAGCTTGTAAAATCTCGAAGAATCTATAGGGGACCACTAGTGAACTAGTGTTGCAGGTTTTCATGTCATGCCTACAGCACAGCCTATATTGAAAATATTTGTGTTGATATAGAAGTTTAGGTAACAGTGCATTTCATTTCATTGTATTTCCTGGTAAAAAGATAAAACTGATCTTGCAGTGTTAATTAGATTTCACAATGATCAACATTTTAATAATTATCAATGTCCTTTTACTGCTAACCATTTTATACTTTACGGCTTCTTAAAAGTTTTGTAACCTAGAAATCACTTTCTGTATTTCTATATAGATCTGCAGCAACAATGTGAATGTGCGGGCTTGATGTGTTTCTGCTGATGTAGTTACACTGCTGTGATAACAACATTATTAATACCTCAATAACTCAAGGACTGCTGAAAGGCAACAGTGCTGTTTACTAGTCCTTTTGAATTCTTACATTAGGCTACACTAATTCCATGGCATTTCCTAGGACAGTGTTCGCTAACACAAGCTCAGCACTCTCTAGCCAAATAGGGGAATGTTTTTCTCAGGGAGAGAGAGAGAGAGAGAGAGAGAGAGAGAGAGAGAGAGAGAGAGAGTAGAAACATAGAGAGAGAGAGAGAGAGAGAGAGAGAGAGAGAGAGAGAGAGAGAGAGAGATCATCATTGTAAACAATTAGAGAAAGGCATAAACAAAAAATACACTTCTAAAGGTTCATTATGAGAACACTGTGCACAAACCTTTACAGTCACCATGAAATTAATCAATGGCAGTAGTGTAAAGTAAATGTAATTAGTAACTGTAATTAAGTAGCTTTTTGGTACTTGTACTATGAATGAGATATTAAATATATTAGCAACTTTTACTCCCTACTTGACTGCATTTTTAAATAAGAATATGCTCTCTTTACATAGGCTATGTGATGAGTAACGCAATTGCTCATTAAGTCCTGCAAGGCACCTCACTTTTTTCTGCAGTAGTTCATTTAAAAGCAATATCGCCATCTACAGGACACTGGAGGAACTACATCTTGAGTGTTTTGCCCTTACTCAACCAAACTTGTCAACAAGGCTACTTTACACGAATGGGAGTGCTTTAGTGTTTCATACATGAGATGAGGTCATGACTGCAGCCGGTGATGAGGCCGAAACCTGCACGTACAGTGCAAGTTCACGTTTATTAACATTATTTTATCCGTTATATTGAAGAGACCTTTCTGAAGGACATTGGTTTACTTATGCCCTTTTGAAAACTTGAGCTTAACTGAGACTTAAGTGTTTGTCGATGTTTAAGGCTGTTGTGTCGACCTTGATTTATTTCAATATTGAGGTGTTCAGTTTTATTTTGATTTTAGAAAACAAACTTGTGATTTCTCTCCTCACAAATCAACCGTTTCTTGTATTTCAACGTGTTTATCAATGTCGGATGTAACTTTAGAGACAGTCCCTAAATTTGCGAATATCGAACATCCGATTTCAAGCCAACTTTATGCTAATAGTATTTCAGTGGGAAACGCTTAGCGTCAAACTTTACGCATAAAAAAAGATATACATTAGAGCCTCACGATGGCGCTCTCGATTCAAACACACAACTAATCTTATTCCTGTATTACAGTGATTCGGCTCTATGTCCATTAAGCACTGAAAGTGTGTAGGCACCTCTTGAAATCATTGGCGTTCTTCTTATTATTATTCGTCCGCCATGGAAGTCCATGGCAGCCCATAGAACCGCTTGCGGGAAAGTTATGGAATTTGGCACACTGATAAAGGACAGTCTGAACGATCACCATAGCACATTTGGAGTCTCTAACTCAATCCCTCTAGCGCCACCAACTGTCCAAATTTCCTCATGTTTATGCTAATAACTTTTGAACCATAAGAGCTAGAAACAAAATCTTGTTCCTCTGATTCCTTTCCTCAAGATGATTTGACTACATCATATGACGTAATTCTTCGTCATGAAAATTTGTCCTCCATTTTTAATTCTCCGAAAAACCTACTTTTTCGAACTCCTCCTAGGCTGTTGCTCCGATTTTCACGAAAATGCAACCAGATCATCTTCAGACGATGCCGACATGCACTTAATCGACATTCCGTCGATTCGTCAAACTGTTCTCGAATACCATGCAAACAAATTTTACGCAGCGTTTGCGAAAACAGACGTAAGGCTGTATCTCCACAAACTTGGTATATGTCATCAAAAGCATGACCTGAGGCTACATGCTGCGTTTTGGTGCAGCGCCACCTACTGGTCCAGAGATACGAAAAATTGCTTATAACTTCTGAACATTTTGTCCAAAAATCATAAAAGTGGTCTCGTTAGATTCAAGGTGTCATGCCGAGTCGACTGATATCCAATATCAGGTACTAAAATGCTGTATTTTATGAACGCATGAATGTATCGTTACGAAACTCCGTATGGGTCATCAATACGGTGCCCTGAAGGAGCCTGAGAAGTTTAGTTTCACCTAGTGGTAAAATTACATTTTCAAATGCTTATAACTGGGTGTGGTTGACTTATTTTCACGGGAGTCATCTCCTTACATTCCTGAATCCTTGCCGAGTCTAACGATACCAAAAATGCTAGGTTTTGCCTTATGGTAAACCAGATTCCAATCGGATACACAAATAATCGGATTTGGACTGACTGTGTAAACGTAGACCAATGTCATATACAACTACACTATTAAAACTTGTATTTATCTATATATGTCAGGGCTGTCGATCAATTAAAAGTTATTAATTGCACATTTTTCTGCACTTAATGACAGTTAATGACACCAAATGATAAAATGTGAAATCATATCTATATTTTGACATTATCCAGATGAATGTAGAAATAACAGTATTTTAAATATTTGTAGTCGATGAAGGCCAGTATCACCAATGATACCAATACGGTCATTGATGCCTCTATTAAAAGGTACACTGTCACTTTTAGTACAGATATTGAGTACATACTGTCGGGGAGAGACATGGATTTAATTGCAGGTAACAGAAATGTTTATTTTGCTCTCAATGAGCCCAGGGGCCTGTTTCAGAAAGGAGGTTAAGTGAAAACTCTGAGTATGTTAACCCTGAAATGAGGGAAACTCTGGGTTTTCTGTTTCAGAATGGGGGGTATGTCAAACCTGAGAAAGCAGAGTAAGTCAAGCCCGTTTCTGAAAGAGAGGTAACTTATACTCAGAGTCAGTTACCATGGTAACTTACTCTGTGAACCTAATATAAGCACATAATATTATTGTTTGATGTGTAGACACATAATATTAGCATTACCTCTGTAGGCCTCTCTGTGGCAGCAGAAACTCTTTATCCTCATCGTCCTGTGCAGATGAGCATGTGGTTGAGGACACTTTATAACATTATTTATCATAATTTCTGGTGTATTGAGTAGGCTACTTACGACTGCCTGGGGTTCTGTTGGGACAGGAGGCTCCAAAACACAGATATTACCATCAGAATATGTTGGGACCAACAAAAAAACCAACCCAACGTAAAATAAATGGAAATATCAAAAATAGCCTATATTAAAAATAACACATGTAAACCTCTTACATTTTATGAGGCCCTTGGATCTTCGGGAGTGACTGGCTCTGAAGTCCCTCCAGGATTTTCCTCAGCCAAAAATACTGCTGCACTGCTACACACTGGATGCTTTAGTTATTTAATATGTCAAATGTAAAGTCAGGTAGCCTACACCTATGATATGCTCAAGCCTTACCTTCTAACACCTGCAGGATTGCCCCTACATGAACATTATAATTAGGCTGAATAACACACTGTTCTTCCAGTTTCACCTCTGATATTATAACAGTTGGGTAAGTTACTCTAAAATAGTTATTAATTACTAACTACAAATGACATCTTCAACAGTGTTATAAGATTAATAATAATGACTATCTTTAGAAAGTATTGGTCTACTTATTAATTACTAAATCCCATATCAACCTCAACCACTTGAACAATACAAAGAGAGACAAGAAACTGCACTTTTAATGCTTTCAAATAAACAATATACAATTGCATGAATTCTTCTTGAATTGACCAAAGTATGTAGAGGGAGAAAGTTACATTAAAAATATACATTTTAAAAATGTATGTTAAATATACAGAATTGTTCTATAGTCTAATGCAATTACATCAGATTTTACTTTAAATTACAGAAGAATTAAGAGTAATCCCTTTAATTAAACTACAGTATTTAGATTACTTGGTAATTAATTACACCCATCACTGTATAACAGTAATTAAAATGTAAACTTACGCATTGACTCGAGCAACTATTTTCTCCCTAGCTAACTCTCTGTCCTTCGCTGATGGAGACGATATTTAAAAAATAATAATAATTTGTGTTCGTACTCTCCATATGCGTGTAGAAGCTCATCCAGTTCTGCTGGTGAGAAATATGCATACCTCTTTTTGTCTGTTGCCATGGTGACTCATAATATCTGCGCTCCATTGATAATGGCTTTTTATAGTTGTGGTGCACACGCTTAACTCAGAGTTGATTGAACTAACTCATTTCAGCTGTTCTGTAACCGAAAACTCAGAGTTTCCCATCTCAGGGTAAGTCAACTCAGAGTTCAAGTTTAAACTCAGAGTTGGTTGAAGCTCCTTTCTGAAACAGGCCCCAGGAAAAATAGCAGGAAAACAAAAAGAAAAGAGAAAGTCCAAATCAATGTCCACTGGGCCAGGAGAGCACTTCTCAGCAACGACTGATTCTAGCGTCACCAGTGGGGAAAAAGAAGAAGAAAAAACAACAACCCCATAGTGGATTCTAAGTGATCAAGTGCTTCCAGCACGTACCAATTCAGCCTATTGCAAAGGTTCCGCCAGTAGTGGGCACTCATGCAACGTAAGCAATGACATACATCCGAGTGAACGAGACGGAGGGAAGTTAGCGAGTGAAGGGCATGACAATTTTGGACTGGAACGCAGCCATATTCTGCATGTGCCTGTTTCTAGCCTTGACAATTACCATGATGGATCGGGGAGGAAGTAGGAAAATAATGAAGTGATCACATGAATAATATCTTATCCCTTATTGGTGAAATTGATGGTGTTACAACCCTCCCCATGTTACAACCATCCCCAGTCTCCCTATAGATGAAACGGTAACAGTCAATCACGATTATCAATATTATCACGATTTTGTTAAAATGAGATAACATTTTCTAAATTAAATGATACACACTCTGAAATTGTTTTAATATTTGTAAAATGTGTATTATTTTATATTTGTACATTTTATATTCACAATTTTTAAATCTGAAAATCAGCAAACAACAAATAAAATTAGCAGCTATATGCACTTTTTTAAAACATAAATATTAAATTATATGACCGTTGTCAATAGCAACGCATTATAACAGCGCGCATCCATATCTCTTTTATAACCGCGGACGTGCTCTCTCATTTCATTCAAATGCAACTTGCCTTCTTTCTTCTCAGTTTTTGATTGTATTAAAAATGAAATCAGAGAACTTTAGTATTAATACTAATATCGTTGTAGTGATTGTCTTTTCTGGACGGTTGTTTTACTGTCAGCGTCAGACTGAAGCTGGCTGGACAGGATTTACCGCGAGTTTTCAAAATCACAATAATCAAACATGGTTTTAAAGCTAATTACATTTTAAACGATAATACTAACCGCAAGGACATTTTATCGAGGTTTATGCAAAGTAGGATGCACTAACTGTTTCTGAGATTTACAAGATATAACTTATCAATAGGCCGGACAAATGGCCGTTTTATTGCTCTTGGAGCCCTTGACTCCTAAAAGCAATCCCTTGTGGAGCAATATTTCTGACTGAATTGAGAATTTTATAAAGAAACACTTAAGCATCAAGTTTTTGGTTACTATATCTGCATGTTTATATGTGATGATACACGTAACTTTTTATATTAGCGTCAGGAAGTTTTGGAAGCACAGGATTTATGTTCCCTCCCAAGCAATCTGTCCTTTTCCCACTGTCACAGCAATTGAAGAACAGTCGGAAAGGAGAAGAAAAAAGAGGAAGGAGAAAGAAAAAGCAGACGAAAGGTCAACAGGATGTGAAGCTTCTATTATCAGCAATCTTCTCCTGGCTTCCACAGGCAGCTTGTTTCTAAACTGCCACCTAGCCAAGCATGAAGGGAGTATAATTTTAGCCAATCTCCCAGTAGCTTGGGTGTACAGAAAGCCATTGTAGGCCAGCAAAATGGTCACAATAGAGGCACTGGCCACTGATAAAGATCTGCATAGGTAATGCCAGGACAGCAATAAGTGAAATTTTTGCGTCCCTGCATTCAGACGGCACTCCCTTACAGCCCTGACCACTATTTGTCCCTTTTTCTTTGAAAGTGATGGATAGCATTTTTGTGCAGTATAATTGCAAGGGCCAGGGCATGTGTGGAAATTGATTAATTCCCTGAGCGAATAATGCATTACCCTGGATACTTCTTTACTGTTTATCAGGCCATGAAGCCAAATGCTTTGTTTGCTCTCTTCAACTTTCCCCAGCTACCCCTAACAGGGCCTTTTCAAGAGATCTCTGCTTTGAAAGGCTTCTAGTCATTTCGGTAGTATTTGTTGTGATACATCTTTGGTATCAAAGGTAACAGCGAGGGCAGAAAGCAGAGACAAACACGTAAGCCTTTATACCTGAATATGTCACTCTTTAAGTCACGTTTTACTTTGCATTTTGCAAGAAACATGTTAAAGGCACTGTCCATAAAGACTCATTCCTTTTTATCTAGTGTTTTTGCTGAAAAGTCTTAATTCATTTAAACCTGGCAACCCAAGATTTTTCTGATGTTTTTTGTTTTTTTTATCAAAGAGTTGTTTCTCAAAAAGAAAAAAGAAAGCTTTTTGTCCACAAACATATTTAAAAACTATGACTGATGAGAATAATGACCTTTTGCATTTCAACCTTATTTTATTCAGATATATAGTCGTTGTTCATTTTAAAGTTAAATGCATCAATCTGCACTTTGATACCAAAATTGAAAGCCCCCAATCCCTTTTCAGTGATCAAATTGAACAGAAAAAAACGTCTTTGCATTAACCTGTAACTGAATCTATATCCAGGTGTGTACTATACACACAGATATAGCTAAAACAGGTTACAGTAGCTCAGTCTCTGACATCATTATGAATTATGAATGGTCAAGTAGCCAACACTAGTAGATAAGGAATATTATGCAGACAGTTAATGTGTATTGGTCTGCAAGTAAGAAACATTTTATTTTATTAACAAAACTTGTCATACGCTGATAACTACTACTTTTAATTCCTGATAATTCAGGTATGCAAACAACTGAAAGTAACTAAATATACCATATAATATAGAAATGATGGAAAACATAATGTGTGTAAATGTGTGCTGTTGACAAATGCAGTCATACAATATAAAACAGATTGGGGCAAAATGTGTTAACATTTTAAGATCGCTATGCAAACATACTAGTTTTACATCATTTGAACAGGGAAGTTGCATCAGCAATAATTTGCATTATTTTAAGGTTATGCTTAATTTTTACCTAAAGCATTCCCCGTTCAGACGGTAATACACAAATATGGACATATCCACATTCAAGCATTTTATATAGTGGGCTTAGCTCACCCTTTTACAGCACATTTAGTTCACAAACAACAACTAAATATTTTAATTTACATTAATTAATCCTAAAATTCAGAATTAGTAATTTGCGTGTGCACTCAAGCTCTAAGGATCTCCTTTTCTTGACTCATTTTGAGTCAGACTTGTGAACTCAGTGAATTGTTAAATGGAGACTCATTTGACTTAGTGAGTTGTTGACTCAAAAACAGATGCAATCAAATGGGTCCCATTCACGGATAAATCATTCAGTGGGATTTGCGAACCGATAAAACAGAAAAGAATCAGCTCGTTCATGAATTAGAAACCGTTATCTCTTCTCGGAGCGGGTGGCGATTTCTTCAGTTCAAAATAACAAGGAACAACATGTTTTTATGAAATGTAGTTGAGTTAAAAGTACGATATTATGCTTTGGAATGTAATAAAAAGTGTTCCAAAATAAAAATACTTAACGAGTACAGAAACTTGTAACCGGCGACAGGGTGTTGGGCATCCAAGGCTCATAGATGCATGAGGGCAACAAAGGCGATCCTTTCTGGTCAGAGCCAACAGAACTGTGGCGCAAGTCAAACTAAATTTGAATGATGGTTATGGGACTGCATCACACTCTGCTGTGTATGGTATGATGCAGCTGCAGACCAATCAGAGTGCCTATAATGACCCCTGCCCACTGTCGAAAGCACCTACAATGGTATCGTTACTGGACCTTGGAGCAGTGATTGAAGGTCACCTGGTCCGATGAGTCCCGGTTTCTTTTACATCATGTAGAAGGTCGTGTACGTGTCTCCGTTTACCTGGGGAAGTGATGGCACGGGATGCTCTGGGCAATGTTCTGCTGGGAAACCCTTAGATCTGGCCATTCATGTGGACGTAAATTTGACACGTGCCACATACCTAGTAAACATTGTTGCAGATCATGGGCACCCCTTCATGACAATAGTGCTTCCTGATGGAAGTGGCCTCTTTCAGCTGGATAATGCACCCATTTTTCAGGAATGGTTTGATGAACATGACGAAATGTTCAAGGTGTTGCCCTTGCCTCCAAGAAAGCATCGTAAGCCTAAGTAGATCATAGAACCATTGCCACCAATGGATAATCCCTCTGATAAACTTAGCTCAAGAGAATAACAGCCCAGATCTCAATCCAATTGAGCTTCCATCGGAATGGCTGGACCAACAAGTTCGATTCACGGCAGATCCACTTACAACCTTGAAGGATCTGCTGCTAATGTCTAGGTGCCAGATACCACAGGACACCTTCAGGGGTCTTGAAGAGTCCATGCCTCGGCGGGTCGGTGCTGTTTTAGCAGCATGCGGAGGACCAACAGCATATTAGGCAGGTGGTCATAATGTTTCAGCACATAATACTTTACTGGGTTTGATACCTTTGCTGCAACAATTACAATTTTGTTTTTAATAAGATTTTGATTATTGTTTACTTGTTATCCTCCCACCAGTTGTCTTTAAGGTGATAACAGATGTCAGTTAGACCTACTATGCCATGTTCAAAAGGAAAAAACTAAACAAAAACAAAAGAATGACAAATCTGAACGCCGTAGCACTGTCTACAACTCAATCTCTGTATTGTCTAATCTGAAAAACAGTGCTTTTGGGTGCTCTGAATGTAGCCACAATACACATTCCCATCTCTTGTCTAATCTCCCTCTGAACAGATGCCTCAACTTGAAGTGGCAGAGTTGATGAGGGACACAAGTCAAGATCAAAACAAGTTGGCTGAACAGGAAAAAAATGTGTTATAATTTTCACAAGAGAAAAATGCAACCATCAGAGACAAACATCTGAGGTCCTCATCATGAGCCATTTGTCAAAGGTCTGATAACCGGCTGTGGGAGTGGCACAACTTGTTTCACCTTATGACTCAGGAACTGGTGCTCTAGAATCTTTAATCACTACATTTCTAACAAAGAAAATGCTGTGCTTACTTTGCAAGTGTAATTTCACCTTGCTTGTGAGAATGTAAATACATATATCAATAAAGTGTGTGTGTGTGTGTTGTGTGTGTGTGTGTGTTTGTTTTACAGGGTATTCCAGAAAGCAAGGTTAACTTACCATCACATATACCCTGCAGATTGATGGTAGATTAACTCAAACAAATCAAAACAATGTAATATAACAGCTTAAACAGTGTTCCCTTATAGTAATCAAATTGACCCCTGTACACTGTTGGTCCTTTACCAACTCTTACACCATACCCCCAAACATGTCTCTATGACTTTACCCGTATCCCACCTCAATAGCAGCAAAAGTGTTTTGCAATCACTTCTGACGTACGTCTCCGTTCCCTCCTCAGGGAAAGAGGGTTACCATACGTAACCGAGACGTTTTTTTTTTACGCAAGTACGTATAGTTAATGACAAAGTTGGACCAGTCATTCTTATATTTTTAAATATTCTATTGAACATCCAGATCACTCATACTAAATGCCTTTTTGTATTTGTACATTTGTAAATGTAAGAAAAAAGTGCATGGGTAATATACTCTCAGAAAAAAGGTACAAAATCGGTCACTGGGACGGTACATGTTCTAATATATAACATTTAGGTACTAATATGCATACTTTAGGTACAAAGATGTACCATTTGAAATGGTTCCGGCCCAGTGACAGCTTTTGTAACTTTTTTTCTGAGAGTGTATGAACTGAAGTTTAGGGACATTTGTTTATTTTCAGGAAGTGCATGATTATATGAATACTTGTTTGGGCATCAGTGTCCTTCTATACCACAAAAACAAGTGTGTGTGTGTGTGTGTGTGTGTGTGTGTGTGCTCATCACAGCACTGCTGCTTTCAGACAAACACAGTTCACATAAACAAGCTGAGAGTCTGTGTCTGTTTGTCTGACAGGTTTGGGAGTCCGTCCCCTTCTTGGTGTCCTACCAGAGCCCAGTTTTAACGACCAATGAGATCATCCCAGCCCATCCGAAAACGCTCACTCACACTTGGAATGGTAAGAGATTTATATGGAGGATATTCTTTTGGATGAACAACAGAACTCAGGATGAATTGTGGGTAGAGCTCTTAAAAACATGCAACATTTCACCCTGAAATCAGAATGAAAAATAAAGATATTCGATTCTGCATAGATAAAAGACTGGAATGAATGAGTACATGTTCTTTATTTCAATATTTAAATGTGTAACTGAACCGAGATGTGATGATTTGCTGTTCTCCGGTCAGTAGTTGGCCATAAACAGGGCTCTTATGAGCGCAGTGTGTGCTGAGCAAGGCTCTGTTAAACGGACCCGTCCCGCACACAGCAGTTTTCTGCCCTTACTTGGACATGTTTGTCAGTGTTTGTGTGTTTAAGTATACAAGTGAAAGTCAAATGTTGCTTCCCTTTTCAGTTTCGCTCACACCTTTCTCGCTGTTTTCATCTTGTTTCTCTGTCTTTAGTCAGTCGGTGGAGAACCGCTGCATTTCTTGCTCTGTTTGACAGCTCTTCCCTCTCTGAACAACTGTGTGTCTATTGAACTGAATCTTCTGACACAATTCAGCAGCATTTGGTCATGGGAAATATCATGTGTCCACTTATACAGTATTTAGAAGTGACTTCTGCAGCTGCGCATCACTAGACAGCACTAATGGAGCGACGCACAGAAAGCGGAGGAGGCCTGTACGCCTGATTTATGCTTTTATTTTCTTCCTGTGACACTAATGTGCTATTTTTACATTCAAACTTTTATTATTAGTCTCACTCTATTAAAATGACAGACACCAGCACTCTTTATGTAATGAGTCAAAGTTGAAGTTAGCAAAATGTACATTTACAGATGATACACAGTCAATACATTTAGAAAAATTGTAGTAATGCATTATCCAGTACATTTAAGTCAAAGTCAAAGTTGTATTTGCCATTTGTAGAGCTCAAAGGAAATTGAACACACACATAGGAATTGTACTGCATCACCCTTAGAGTCTTAAAACAAAGTGCACCAGTGCTTTCTAGCCGTTTATACTATACCCTAGTCAGCCATTAGTCTCACTGCTGCTGGACAGAAGCTACTGTAAAAGCGTGTTTTATGTGTGATGAGACTGTCCGCTCTTGCGTGTCTCAGGCTGTAGGGTTTGTGTCTGGGCCTCAGTAGTGAGTGAGCCATGGACTGAGCTTTCTTCTTACAGCACTCTATGCACAGTGTGGTCATGGGTGGGAGGTTAGTCCCAATGATTCTCTCTGCAGTCTTTATGACTCTTTGGAGAGACTTCTTCTCTGCCTGTGTTGCATTTCCAAACCACACGGTAATGCCATATGTCAAGACAGTCTCTACAAGTCCTCTGTAGGCATGAGTAAGAGGGCACATCCCAAGCCCAGCCTTCTTTAGAAGCCTGATAAAATGCAGGCGTTTTTGAGCTTTCTTCACTGTGGTAACAGTGTTTGTAGTCCAGCTCAAGTTAGATGTCAAATGCAGGCCAAGGAATTTGTGGCTGACGGCCCTTTCCACCACAGTGCCCTTGATGGTGAGAGGCTTTTCTTCCTGTAGTCTATGACGAGCTCTCTGGTCTTGTCTACACTGAGGAACAGGTCCTTTTCCTCTCCTGTCTCATACCCACCCTTAATAAGGCCCAAGATGGTGGTGTCATCTGCATATTTGATGACGAGCGAGCTGTCCTGAGTGGAGACGCAGTCATGTGTGTATAATGTAAAGAGCTTAGGGCTGAGGCAACAGCCTTGGGGAGTGCCTGTGCTGACTGTGAGATTTCCTGATGTTATCCCTCCCATCTTTACCACCTGCAGTCTGTTTAGAAGAAAGTCTAAAATCCAATTGCAGGTAGTGGCCGGCAGTCCGAGGTCTGTGAACTTTCGCAGGGTTCTCCCGCGGGGTCTTAAAAGTCTAAAATTCGGAACTTTAAATGTAAGGCCTTAAAACGTCTTAAAAACGGCCAGATTTTCATCCGAGGTCTTACATTTAATTTATTCAGGTCTAAAAAAGATTTTACCCTCGTTCATTTCCAGAAATGCTGGCTGCAGAAAGTTATTACAAAGTAGCAAAAAAGTATTGAGTCGTAGCCTACAAAGAAGATCTCTAGAGCAGGGGTCTCCGACACCTCGCTCGCCAGCTCCAGTAGCTCTTGGCCTGATTGGAGGTAGCCCGCCGAGGGGCCGTTCACATATCGCATCTTTTGCGCGCTCGAGTTTGTTCAAATGTAGGTGCGTGGCAAGCGCTCTCATAATTGAAGCGATGTACACGCTCTTTTTCCAGGTGCAGCGAGATGAAAAAATCTCTACTTTTCAGATTGCCGGAAACGCACCGCAGAATGTGGCCTTATTACTGCAACAGACTGTACCTAAAAGAGTGGAACTATATATAACTCATCATTCCTGACCGAAACTAAAAGTTTCCAAGTTTACTGCACTTTTCAGTCACACTGTCCATGTTGATTACAAACAAATTATGTTTACTCACACTTTACTGTTACATGTACAAGTTGTCCAACATTTCCACAACAGAAATCAAAGTGCACTATGTACTAACTGGGGGGAATACAATTAAACTATTTACACCTATATAGAAAAACACATTTAGTAAGCAAAAAATTGTCTCAAGTAATTTACAAAAGGAAGGTATCAATTGAATCTGGATGTAATGAACCAGGATATTTAAGAAACAAATAACAGTTTAGACAAAACATTTTGAAATAGTTGGATTTAATACAGACAGGGATGGTATCAGTTTCTTTATTTCTATAGCATTTGTTTGTTTTTACCACACCTAAAAACCGCCAGCTCTGGGCACCTAAACTTTGACTGTGTGATGAGTGATAAAATAATGACTTTAAGCTTAAACAAGCTTAAAATATGCACAGTTTTACAATCAATTTTCTCTCTCTTTTTTTTTTTTTTTCATCACTGTGATGAGAACATGTACTACAGAACATTTGGAAGTAAAGCAGAACCTGTGCCATAGCTTAAAAACATGTTATAGAGTGTTATAGGTTCACAAAAGTATCATTCGCGGTATTGTTTTGTTCCAAAGAACCCAACGGTGTTGAATCTTTAACACAAAATATCAGAAGATGCATTCTTTCATTAATACCAGGTTTATAAATATTCATGAACGAGTTTATTCCGTCAGTACACAGTCAGAGAAGGCGTGTACCGTTGCAAAACGTAAGGAGGTGGCCACAATTGTCCTTCCAGACGATTGGTTCACGTACGCCAGGAGGCGGAGGCTTAGCACCTTCAAAACACGGCGCGTCCTCTCGTAGTGGTAGCAGTTCGCCAGAGAGAGAGAGAGACCCGCCTCCTTCCTTCTTCCAAGGAACCTTCGTTTGCTTTTTATTTTCGTTTTCTATTCTAAGTCTTTCTTTTCTTGATAAGTTTACCTTGATAAGTTTACCAAACCAAAGAAAACCAACTTAAGGCTAAATCATCTTCGGCTAAGTTGAACGCTCTGAGTTACCATCGCAACAAGCTCCGCCTTGACGACGCACCAGACCACGTGTTCCAGGCTCCTTTGCACACCACAGACGCACGAAACGAGGGCCTAAATAAGCGAGTACAAGTAAAGTAAAAACCTTCCATTCTTAAATTCGCAATCTGAAAGAAATGCTGTTTAAGTTGTCTAATAATTACTAGAAACTGTTGGGGTCTCGGTGTGAAGGAATGTTGTAAACTGTCTGTGCCTTTCTTGAAATTCTCTCATTCATTCTTTACGCACACACCTATCCTCACAAACACACTTACACACACACACACACGTGCTCTCAAACCAACACGCACACACATACACGCACACCCTAGGAAAACATACGCACGTGCTTTAAAACACACACACACCTCCCTTTTCACCCTACCCTCTTACACACACACTGTAAACTTTCTCATTTAAACTCTCTCCTTTAAACCTCCACTTTCTCTTTCCCTCTGATATATTTTGTTTTATTTTATGTTTTATTTGCGATCCTTTATATTATTTGTTTGTTATGCATATTTACTCTTGCGTGATTGAAATAGTACCTGTAATCTTAGTTGTTTGATTAAAATCCTATAATCTTTGTGAATTGAATCTGTCTCATATTGTTTCATTACTGAAATCCCTGAAAGTGTGATCGCCTACCAGCTCTACCCTTTATTTTACTATTAAACAATCTAAGTTGTCTAAGACACGAAAATAATCATTCCTTTGTTTGTGGCCAAAGGAAAATTGTTTGTCGTGTTGGAGACAATAGGTTTCTGTTCAGAAATCATACATCCGATCTGCCGGACGGATGGTTGTATGATAAATGAGAATTAACCTCTATCTAAATTTCCCCCAATTAAAATATAATTCTATCTACTTATATCAGTAAATTCTACGAGTAATCGTAGAAATTATTGATATACGTTGAGGTCTGACCTATTCCCTTTTTGGAATAATATAATTTGTGTAAACGGCATATGCATATTCATATCTTATGAATATTATCTCTCCTTTCAGCTAATAAATTCCCTAAACTATAGGCATTGTTGTTACAACCCTGAAAAATGCAATCTCTTCTGGAGTCATTGTGAGAAAAAATGTATTAAAGGCCTCAAGAGATATAACACGTATAATATGAATAATAATAAATATAATATAGATATAAACATAATATTCTATGTAGATAGTGCCTACATAGATAAAAGGAAAGTTCTGATAAAACATAATCTACATATGTAAAATGCTGGTAATGAAGTTGTTAGAATTCAACCATTACCTTTGAATGAACTCCAAGGTACACGCTGCCTCCTCCTGGTACTCCAGATTGAATATATAATGTGCAGCGAACAGAGAGGCAAGGCCAGACAGGAAGCTGGGCTGGATGCCCTCACACACAACCTCGCCTTCAATAGTCAGCATCCGGTGCCCATTCGTGCTTTCAGTTTACAACTGTAGCGTCTCTTGTCAAGTAACTAAACTGTTTTTATTTCTATAAAAAAGCAAAGGACAGTGGGGGCAGTACAGCAGCGTAATGTAATCGTGTACGAACACTGAGTATTACCGGTAACACAGCAAGCACAAAGCCAACAAGACAGCCTTACAAAAATGTTTAACTTGAAAACTAAATAGAGGAACAATAAAAGAAACATCCTTAATAGAGACAAAACCCTGACTGAAAAAGATTAAACTGCAAAGTACACTGTTAAAGTAGTTACACATACAAGCTTTTCTTTTCTGGTCAAGACCAAGTTCTGGTCAATCAAGAGTGTGCAGACTTACCTAGCACAATTAGTCCTGGTCTCCTGGGTATGGTGTGTGTCGCTTGAAGGTCAGCTGCTGTGGTGCACCTCTAGAGAGTGGAGAATAAAAACACATTAGCTCCACACAGGATCCAAGTGGAAGGCCTGTCCATATAAACTAATACAAGAACATACAACCCCCCCCCCCAAAAAAAAAAAAAAAAAAAAATTACATATAAAATATAAAAGAATCAGAAGGCCATCTGGATCATCTCGGAAATGTGCCAGGATGAGTTTAATCACAAGGGGTCTGTATTCTTCCTCTTCGCTGGACAAGACTTTCTTGACCACATCATTTGTGGGTTTGCTCTTAAAGAAGTCAACGAGAACTTTACCATACTCTTGTATGGCCTGGTTGAGCTTTTTGTGGATGGCGTTACTGGTAAGCTCCTCAAAATGTGCATAAATGTGCTTTTTCACAAACAGGTATGGCCATTTGCTTTTGAGGTCTTTGATAGGAGGTGCTTGTGTGCCATTGATGTGCTTTCTTTGCAAATAGTAAGTTCCCTTCATTAAGGCACAAACATCCCCCCTATCAGCTCCACTTTTTCCATATTGCTGGTACAAAGTCTCTAAAGTTTGTCTGTTTTCCTCAAGTAAATCATCAGAATTTGCAAGCGGAGGCTCAGGCTGCCATTGTGCACATCCGTATGTGGCTGTTGGTTCTCTGCATTGCATTCTCTCAGGTGTGTCAGATACTCCCCTGATCCGTCGCCTGCGTGTTAAAGTTTATCCTATCGACGTGTTCTACACAGGTTTTTATTTGTTTCAAGAGGGAGTAGTACCCAATTTAATTTTTTTTCTTGAGCATCATCAAAATCAGAAAAGCTCTTTGGATACTGTTTGACAATTTTGAGAGCAACAGCAAGGCACTGTGCTTTGCTTGGATTCTTTTCATGTTTCCTAATTTCATCAACAATGATGCGAATCATTATGCGGCGATCAGGGGGGAGTGGTCTCTTTCCATTCGCTACTGCACTGCGTAATTCGCTCGGCATTTGGTTCCAAGGAACCTGAAATGACTCGGGCCAAGTACCTGCTGTGGTTGAAGAAAGGCTTGGTGGGACCAAGAAGACCAGGAAGCGCTTTGGAAATGCCCTTTTTTACTTCCTCCCCCACAGTTGCAGACATCAGTCTAGAGAAGGAAAAGAGTAGTGAAGAACAAGCACTGACAGGACACACAGTTTGTACATGGGCAAGGGATAATAATCTAACAGGTTTTCTTGGCTGACACAACACAGCCTTTTTGCAGGTTTCTCGGAAATGCAATGAAGGCCCTGATCAATGAGAGTTGAAGAGTTATATCTTTCTGTGATGAAGTTGACGTAATCTCCTTGAATGAGAATGGCTTTTATTTTGCCAAATACAATTCCAGCACCAATTTGATCAAGCACAAGAAATTTTTTTATTTTTTTTTATTTAGTCCCTTTCACTTTTGCCTCATGTGAAATTAGTGTGTTTGCCTGACAGTTAAGGTGTGAAACAGCTTTTCTAATATTGACTATTGTAATCGGATGGGCAAAAATCTGTTCCTTTTTCAACAACAACATGAGGTGGGAACAGACTTCCGGCACTTAAGCTTGAAATAGCTGATGCCTTTCAGCAAGAGTAGAGCAAATGTTCTTGAAATTTCTTGAACACTGCTTAAAATATGTGTGTTTGCTTTCAAATCTGAGGGTCCAGAGACGAATGAGTGGCCCAAACTGGACTGTTAGTTGTGGATAATGGGTAACATAATGGTGTTTTGGCCCAGAGGTGGTCAGGAAATAGTTTCTTTCGAAAATACATGTAGTCCTCAATCATTACCTTTAAGTAGGCGATCTGTCCAGAAGAAATGGCAGGTGTACAGATGAACTCTACCATCAGTTGAAGCTGCAAAACAAGTTGCCACACATCATTATCAGCTGGGTCCCTTATTTTATCTCCTATTAACACTGGTAGCAATCTCAGGAAACACCAGTTCTGAACAGCGTGTCCTCCAAGTTTATCACTCCCAGAATTTATCTCACATGGCTTATCATGTGCATCACTGCCTAGGTATCTAAATTGATTTACCCTTCTATTCAGTTCCACATATGTAAACTGTTTCTCAACTCTGACCAGATGTTTAATGCACAGAGCCAAATCATCGGACACAACACCTTCAAAAAGATCATGTCCAATGCATGGAGGCAAGCCAGGCTGGCACACATGGTAATGTGATAAGTCATTGAACAGCGAGTCAAATTTGACCCCTTTTTTAAGGTGCAAACCTTCTGCTTGGATATTACCTTTATATGACTGCACAGTCCTGCTTGGCCCCTTGGTCAGTGGGTCTGCCACAAATGTTGATCGATCAATTTCACAAAATCTTCAAAAGAAGGAACTGGTGCTGACATTTTCAACAAAACCTCCAATAGCATGTGAGCCAATATTATCTCCGGCAATGGCACACACAATTGGTTTCCTAATCTCACCACTGGACACTTGGATGCCACTCACCTCAAGGTCTTTAAGATCCTTTACCAACTGCCCCATCATCAAATCATGTCCGAAGAACTTGAAATCTTGCTCTCTGCAAAGAACAAGTTGCATATGGTCAGTGTTTGACCGATTATGAGGAAAAATGTCTCCTAAAGTAAGATAGACTGCCAGCACTTTGTGTTTTTTCTTTCCTGAACCTAATCGATTAACTACTTCAAATGAATCCTGATAGAGAATCAAGCCCAAGGACATGGGATCTGACTTAAACAAAGCATTTTCTGCAACTACTTTTCCATCCCAATTGTCCTAAAAACATGCTGTTGTGAACTTCCAAATGAGTGTTACTGTGCTGCTCCCGCATGGACTCGCTCTTGAAAAGACTAGCGAGTTTTTTTTGTTTTTTTATTGGAATGCATTGGGCAAAACGTTAATTTCCTGCTTTATTATTCCCTAAACAAATGGGAGCTGGCTCAATGTAGTTGAAGCTCTATTTAAACACGGTTTTCCTCCTCTGATCTGTTTTCAATATCCGAGTGTTGCAATTGTGGAGAAGATCATCCACTTTAATCTCATCTACCACTCTTTCTATGTCCGTCTCAGGGACTCCAAGTAGAATAAATTTTTATTTTAGTTTATTGAGGAAATTTGACAGGCTCATGTCATGTATCTCCTGGAATCCTTCAATGACTGCTTGAATAACAGATGCAGGAAGCAACAACTTTGCCTGCAGTTTAAGGTAAAATAGGGCCAGATTTTTTAGAAACATCTCATTATCTACATGTTCTGGGCAAATCTCATCTACAGTCATTTGATTTGAGTTAGCAGCCTCACACCTGTCCTCAGAATGGACCATAGACTCCAGAGAGCTTCCTTGGCTGGCACCTGTTACCTGAACAATGGTTTCAATTAGACTGTGCTCTGTCTTTCCTTTATGACATCTTGATAAATGTGATGTGAACGTTGACAAGACAGTATATGTCTTTTTGCACTGTTTAAATGGACAAGTTACCGCTGTGCCCTCTTTCAAATGGGTTTTTAGATGTAAAAAAACAAAACAAAAAAAACAGTCAAATCCTCACAATGCACAGAGCAGCATTCAATGTGACAAGTCAAATCCGTAACGTTACTGCAAAGTTGTGCCACAGCTACAGGTTGTCTCTCATTATGATACCGGTATGAGTGTGACTTAAATGCATTAAAGCTTTTGAACACCAAACTGCAGTTAGCTATTCCACACTTAAAAGTTGCATTTGGCAAATATCTGTGTAATTTCATGTGCCTTACATAAGACATAATGGTCTCAGATTGACGTGAGCAAAACTGACAGATATCTTGAACCAGTGTTGCCAACTATTTTCAAAGGAAAGTAGCTAACGCCTCCCCTAAAAGTCGCTAAATGTCGCTAGATGACGTCATACGTCAATTAGCATATTCATGACGTCATCGCGGCGTACTTGCGTTCTGCCTGCCTAATGTTTTTTCTC
>FLSR01001513.1:0-11541 GCA_900092035.1 Leuciscus waleckii
GTTATTTACACTAACTCCCCTGATCTATCCTACAAAGTTTGTCCATCTGAAAGTTTTTGTAGCTGCCCTATAGGAATCAGAGGACATCGCTATAAACACCTTGTACTTACCGATTTGCTGATTGGACATGATTCCCTGAAGTTTCCTGCCTTGGATTATGTTAATCTGGTGTAGTGTAAATAAACAAAAGAAGCTTTACTCCATTCTGTGCTTCGACACAAAAGAGGTAGATGTTAAAAGTTTATGTAATGAGAGAATTTGCCACACTTCTGCAATGACTTTTAAACATACCTGTTTTACATACTCTTACAATGAGAAACGAGCTTGCCTTCTGCTGGCATGTGAAATATTAAAACCATATTAACAAAATATTTACCACCTTAAAACTGAAGTGCAGAAGTTAAATGAAATACTGGACACTGCAAAAATGGCAGACAATTCCTGGCACATTCACCAGCAAATTAAAAACTGGAAGACTGGAGCAGCATTTCCAGTAGTAACTGATGACGTGACAAGAAAGATAAGACCATTGTTTCCACACAGAGCAAAAAACATGAAACAAAAGTATGGAAAGATTTTCAAAAGACGACTAACTAAATTCAAAAAATGAATGTAGAGCAGAGAGGTTTTTTTTTTTTTTTTTTTTTTTTTTTTTTTTTTTTTTTTTTTTTTTTAAATTTATTGGTTGTTGTTCTCTAAACTCCTCAGGGTGATCCTCTTTACAAATCTTTGGGTAAAACCGATATGTTACTGATTTATAAATGTTTTGTTCTAAATTAAAAGTATAACAAAAAGCTATAAACTATTTCGATAGAGCATATACAGGCTAATCAGACTTCTTAACATATTGTTTGACATGTTTTCTGCCATGATCCTTCTCTTTAGTTCATCTTGAGTGACTATGTAGTTTCTTTTGGTGCCTGTCACAGACAGCCTTCCCAGAACTCTATAGTTTCTTCCCTGAGCTGGTGGCTGTAGCAACATTTTAGCTTGCATCATCAAAAAAACGTGTCTTCCTTATCATTGAATAATCCAATGATCCTTAATCCTTATAATCTTCATCCTTAAAATGCATAGTCACATGCATTATTATCTACTTCAGGGTTCTCCAAAAAATCTGTGGCCTGCTGATGTGAGATGTGAAAGACGATTTCACATAAAAAAAATATTTTTAAAGTTGAGAAAAGGGCAGGTAACCTTTTTATGTGCCATTATAAATGGTCAAACAAGCTATGCAAATTGGGAGATTTATGCTCGCATCCCATTTGAGCAGGGGTCCGTTCTTCGTACGTGGATTACTCATTTAGCTGAATTTTACTGTTGATGATTTGACATGATCCTGGAGTTGTCATAAGAACAGGTCTGTAAACTCAAACCTGATCATGAGCAACTTATTTCATGTAAACTGGATTAGATTGCATCTTTTTAATATGATGTGATGCTTAAAATCTGTCCCAGCCACTGCTACTTTCTTACAAGACTTACCTAATGAACCAATGAAAATGATGTTGTGTAGTCTATTACAGGGGTTCCCAAACTTTTTCGTTCTAGGACCCACCTAGACAAGTATAATCAATCTCAAGACCCACTTGCACTGGTGCTACCAACTTTCTCAGTTGGTCGCACCAGCATGATTTGGTCGCACATTTTTTTTGCTACATGCCATGGGATTAATCAATGCATGCTGATGGTCTTAATCTGTATTCCCTAGTTTTGCACTGATGTAAAAAGACTGTCAGTGACAAGCCTTCCTGTTAGCAAAATATTTCAAACTTTTAACTCTTAAAAAAACTTTTAAAAACATGTGTGTTCTTTAATGTTTGATTATAATTTTACCGTCTTCACATAGGGATGGGAAATGATAAGATTTTATCAATAATAATAATGCCACTGACGATTCTGATTATCGATCCGATTCTTTAACGATTCTCTTATCGATTCTTGATAGCACTGTGTGGAAAAATGTAGTCATATGCTTTTCAAAAAAAAAACAAGGGGTTTTATTTATTTTAAAGCTTAAGCTTGAGTAAGCAAACTGTACTTTTTATGTAATTTATGTAATAAATAGAACTTTATTGTAAAGTGTTACTGATTCAAACGTCTCCTGAGTTCACTGTTGGAAAGATCAAACATATTCAGCTGATTTCAGTTGTGATTATTCATTTTTTTGTAATTTCTTTCACATATTTTGTTTAAATCTTTTATAAAATAGAACACAATTTAAGTGCAGATCAACTTCATCACACGTATGTTTGCTTGAAAGATATAAAGGACAACATGGAATAGGCCTATGCATCTCACAAATTTAAATTTGATTTAGCTGTATCATCACCATCTACGGGACATGCATAAGAAATGGCAACATGAAACTGAACAATGTTGTAAAAATAACATCATCAATCAAGGGTAACTTAATGGAACTTTGGCTAGGCCTACTTTAGAAAAATTGATTTCGGCCTATGCAACTGAGATGAAGAGCTTTTTGTCGGTGTTCTGTAACTCAATGTGAACAATTGAGGCGGTCATCGAAATCTGGGGTCATGTTCGACGTTGAGATGTGCAACACGGACGACAGGTGTGCGTCGGTTAGTCGTGATCTGTAGCGTGACTTGTTAAAGTTCATTACAGAGAAAGTCTGCTCGCATACATACGTGGACCCGAATAAAACGAGCATCCTTTGCGCATGCCTCCGCATGTTAGGAAACTTGCCCTCGTTCAATGCACCATAAAACCTGTCCAGTGATGACGAGGTGAATTTCTCCTGGAGAGTGGGATCACACTGCATGTCAATCAACTCAAGCTGAGCCTCCAGAGGCGCTTGGTCGCTGTCAAAGCAAAAGGGGTCGGACACCAGCTCCATCTCTTTTTCAATTTTTCCGAAATCAGAGAAACGCCTGTTGAATGATGTACAGATCATCGAGTGTAGTGGTGTATTTGACAGTGACTCGGGATGGCACATCCTTCATTGTGGCGAGAGTTGGGAAATGTGTAAAGCTCTTGTTTGTCATTTGTCGGGAAAACAGGCTCCGCTTTGCTCTGAAAGCTCGCACGTAGGAATAAAGTTCGTGCACGAACACATCCTTCCCCTGTAGTTTCCGATTGAGGTCATTCAAATGGCCCATTAAATCCACAGCAAAGGCAAAGTCAAGCATCCAATCGGAATCTTCAAGTTCTGGAAAGTCACCAGCCTTCTCGACATTCTCTAGAAACACTCCTATCTGACCTCTCAGGTCCCACACACAACGTAGCACTGTGCCCAGGCTCAGCCAGAGGACGTTTGAGTGGTATGGGACATTGTGTTCTTCCTCACTCTCCTCCAACAACTGATTAAACTGGTGGTGGTTAAGCGCCCAGGCCCTGATGTAATTGACCAGTTTCACCACAGTTTTGGTGACGTGATCAAGCTTTAACACTGACTTAGACAAGGCCTCCTGATGAATGATGCAGTGCAAGAAAATCAGAGTTGAGTTGGGGTCATCCTCTCTCACCCTGTCCTGTATCCCAGGCAATAGCCCAGTGTTCTTCCTGGTGAGGTTTGGACAGCCATCGGTAGTCATGTTCAGTAACTTCGTCCACGGTAGGTTCATTCTCTGCATACATCCTGACACCGTATCATAGAGGTCTGAACCCCTTCTCGTCCCCTTCATTGATTCCATCGCAAGAAACTCCTCCACTATGTCAAATGTGTCAGTAATACCTCTGATGAATATAAGCAGCTGGGCAGTGTCTTTAATATCAGTGTTCTCATCCAGCGCTATTGAAAAGTATGTGAAATCAGTGGCCCTTTTTAGCAATGCAGATGTCAGCTCATCATCAATTACCTCGATGCGACGAGTAACTGTACGGCGAGACAGGCTCACATTTTCAAACTGACTTTTGCTGTCAGTGAACAGCACGCTAGCTGCCTCTACCATACAGTCTTTTAAAAACTCACCATCTGAAATGTTAGCCAATATCTGTATCTGTAACAATCTCAAAATTTTTCATATCTGTATTCTGATAATACCGAAAGTGGGTGGGGCTTTACCCTGAAGGTCATACAATTACAAAATAAGACCGTTAAGTCTATTTTTACAGTCTTTTACCAATCTTTTTTCTTTGTAGTTATTACTGAACAAATATGCCTTGTATAACTGATAAATAATATTTTGTTGTTTAACATTTATCTAAATATTTCTAACTGTCAGAAGCGATGGCCTCTTAAGGGGCCGTTCACAAATCGCGTTTTTTCGCGAGTGCAAATCCGTTATTTCAAATGTAGGTGCGCGGCAAGCGTGCTCATATTAGAATTGACGCGGTCGCGACGTGCATGAAATCATAAAAGATCATGAAAACATCTCACCTTTTCAGAATACGTACCGCAGGTCACAAAAACCATCCGATCAGCTTCGGCCTTTCCGTAACTACATTGAAAGCTCGCCCGAACAGCTGATCATAGCTGTATAGGGCGGGTTTTTATTTCTCATATCTAGTAGTAAGGCTAGAAATCAATTAATCCTTTGCTGATACTTCCTCGTCATCATGGAGAGCGCAGTTCATGGTTGCATAGCAACGACAGATGCCATGGGAGCGCAAGCCATTTAGACGCGATATGTGAACGGCCCCTAATGCACTGAGGTGTAAGCTTTGTGCTTCAGGCGACCCGAGTTCGAGTCAGACCTTTTGTTATATATTATTTTAATTTCCAGAGGAAGTCAGGCTGAGTAATGTTAGGACAACCAAACCTCAAATAAGAGGAGTCTGACTCTAAATAGCTGATTAGAAAACATGGAACAAAACATTTTACTATATGCATACAAAAGCAAATCTAAACAAATTATAAAGAATATACCTGCACTCATGCCGTCTCAGAGAGAGAGTCAGACAGATAAATATCTACCCTATCATATCATACACAGTTTGTGTATATATATATATAACCTATCTTTATTGATTATTAGGCTAATCTTGACAGAAAGCTGGTTTGGTTCATGTACAAAAAACCTGTGCACATTTATAAATGAACTGCATATTTACAAATAAAACTGTGTATTTACAAACAAACTGCATATTTACAAATTATATACATATTTACAAAAAACCTGTGCACATTTACAAACGAAGTGCATATTTGCAAATAACCTGTGCACATTTACAAACTAATTATGTACATATTTACAAAATATGTAAATACTAAAACCGTGCATTTTAATTAACAGATTGAAACTGTTGAGTTAATCAATGTTCAAATACTATATATAATAATAATAATTTAACTGAACCACACATTTATATGTGATCATTTGGCAGACAGAACTGCCACAATTATGTACATAGCAAATGGAAAATATATAAACTTTTTTTAACAACCTTTCTTTGACTGATTCCAGATCACTCCATGAGAATGCCGAGACAGAATTCATCATCATCCACAAGATCCATACCCTCAATGCTCTTGCAGAGGATGAGCTAGAACCTGGACAGGACTTAAAATAATAAGCAGGTGAAGGTCCAAAGATCTGCAGCACTTCATCAGGCAGTTTGTGCTCATAGCATGCTTCTCCAGCCAACCTCAAACCATATCTGATGTACAGAATAGAGCTGAGGGTCTGCAGGGACATGCGGTTCCTCAGCTTGTTTTTAACGACACTCATTTGACTGAAAGCCTTCTACCTCAGCGTTTGAGTGTGGAAGGGAGAGGACAGAAACTGCAGTAGAAGCCAAGTCTTTATGAGAGAATGAGTACTTTTTATCTTCAGCCTAGAATGCCAGGTGTTTGTTGTTTCCTGTTGTTTGTTGAAAGCCAACGTTTGGCACAGGCCTTCGTTATCAGTAAACGCTTCTCCCCACAGTTTATTGTCTGATTGACAGCTTGTATGCCTCTCTGAGCTTTGGAGAAACAGAGAACCAATTATATGTTTCTCTAACAAGAAATTCCACACTACGTGGAAGAGTGTTTTTGGAGGCAGAGCTTACAGATAACTGTAGTGAATGAGACAC
Source organism: Leuciscus waleckii (assembly GCA_900092035.1). Taxonomy (NCBI): domain Eukaryota; kingdom Metazoa; phylum Chordata; class Actinopteri; order Cypriniformes; family Leuciscidae; genus Leuciscus; species Leuciscus waleckii. The sequence continues at coordinate 5,980 of FLSR01001513.1, forward strand.
AGCTGATGAGGACTAGATGTTTTAAGCCTTCCTCCTCCCTCAGAATTTTGTGCACACCATTGTACACTCCTGTTATTACAGATGTGTTATCTGTGCCAATGCCAAGCAAGTTCTCCTTCTTGAGGCCACACTTCCCAAGAAAATTTAGAACTGCTCTGGCTATGGATCTAGCATCCCCTCCCTCCAGCTGAACAAGGCCTAGGAAGGTGGCCACCACATTTGCCTTGTCCTCACTAAAATACAGAATTACGATCCCAAGGTACTTTGAGACACTAACATTGGTGCTTTCATCAAGAAGGAGGTTGTATTTGCTGTCACCGATATCAGCAACCAGTGCAGTGGTGCCAACACCCCATTGATAATTTCAGTACAATTGGTACGGTGCATCTGAAAATGTTTGGCTGCAGTGGAATCTGAAAGCTCTGCAATCGCCATTGCCATTGTTGCCTCGGCCTGTTTGGAAGAGTCCGTGTTTTTTCCATGTCAATGTTGATTGCTTGGCTTGATTGAAGGGCTTGGATTTTTCATTGTGCTTCTGAGTTGATGCATGCTTTTTAACATCAGACAACTTGGCACAGAATTCTGTCTTGCAGTACAGACAGTAAGCCCTTGTGTCATTGCCCACATAGGGCTTCAGCCACCCCTTAAATTCAGGAAATAACTCCCATTCTTTCCTGTACTTTTTGAATATTTTTAGAGTGTGACATGTTTGCATGAGCAATTTAAGCTATTTAATAAATGTGTAGCGACCACGAGGATGAACCAAACACAAACTAATATTCTTCCAGAAGATTAATTCAAACTTTCCACTTCTCGCGGAAAATGAGGGGGGAAGATTTGTTCAGAACGTCTCATGATCATCATCAATCTTGCCATCGGTCCGGCGCCCCCAGTCTGGCTATTTAAAAGAGCACTATCGAAATAACTGGTCAATGCTAGCTTTGTTGCCGAACATTGATTGGTTAAGAGAATGACATGAGACCAAGGTCCCATGAGAGATGAACAAAACCGCTTCAGTGTGAACTATCCATGACCTCAGATTGGAATGTCTTAAAACGCATAAACTTTACACACCAACACACTTTACATATCAAACATCCATAAAACTCATCCCAGAACAATTCTTGACTGACCTATTATCAAACATCATGCGACTACATAACTCTGTTGTGTCTGCAACTTATATGTGTGTTTAATATTCTGAGCTACCATATAATTCATGTAATTGGTATAACTATTAGGTGTTTGAATGAAAGTGTGTCCATATTTTATTTTATTTGGTTTTGTTTTCATTTACATTGTCAAATTCAATTATTGATCTATTTCATTTCATTTAAATACAAATATTCAATTTAATTGACATTTAATACAATACATATTGGTTTAAACGTTATTTGTGATTGTGTGTGTGTTTTTGCAGGTTAAGAGTGATTTCCTGTAGGTTAATTTATATTAGAAGACAGGGTTAAAAGATCATTAGAAATAAAAGAACTCAGGTCCTTATCAGAAACTCTGGCCTAGTGCAAATGGTTGGTGGATAGGGGCTACAGTATGAATGCGTGTGCGTGTGTTTGTGTTAGATATTAGTTTTATGTGTTAGTCATATAATCAATAAAGCATTGTTTGTATTTGAAAAGAGAAGTATTACTTGTGTTATGTGCTTACGAATTTATTGTCTTGAACTTCGATCTAAGTTACCTATGCTGTTACCCTTGATTTATTTCTTAATTTACTGTTAGCTGGGGATTATTCTTTCTTGGCCAGGAAGATATTATATTTCCTAGAGTTAAAAATTGTTTATGTTTTCTGTTCATTGGATGAACTGATAGAATGAGCATAGGCTACTATTGATTCTGCTACAGTAAATTCTGAAAATAATTTAATTATTAATTATTGATCATAATCCGTTATGAATAATAATTAGTTATATTTATACGGGCGTATAAACGCTACACCCATAAGGACAGTCACCTTGTAAAATGTCCAGTGTTGCAGTCAGAGGCTTCCTGGCGGTGCAGTACTCATGCAGGAACTGGTACTCTTTGTCTTTGAAGCACTTAACTCCCAGCTTGGTGCACAGAGTATTCAGCCACTCATGGGGATTTCTGCAATTCTCTTTACAGCATCAAAAAATGAATTCCACCTTGGGGATGTTGGTACCAGGAGCTTTCTTTTGCTGACTTCTTCCACTGTTTCTGACCTACTTGATCTACTTGATTTGGTCCAAAGAGCTGTGCATTTTGCTGTGCTGCTCCTGTACACAGCCTTGCTCTCTGCATTGGAAGTTAAATATTTCTCCACATCATTTGTGGAAATGAAGTTGATGGTGTGTGAAGCACACCTGTGGTGCGGGGGAAGAGACAGCTGGCAATCACTTTCATCCTCAGCTGGGAGGATTTCTGACAGATCTAAAAAAGTGACATCATCATCTGTGGGGGTGGACTCTCCCTCCTTTCGTCTCATCATCGGACTCTGTGACAGACTGATAAACATTAAACGCTTGACAAAGTTGGATCCATTATCAGTCACTGTTGGAACTACTTTGTTGAGTAGTTCATATGAAGAGTGAATGTTTTCGATTTCTGCACCAATAACATCATACGTGTGTCTACCGCCAATTCTCCTACATGCCAATGCAGTCTTGTTGCACTCTAATGTGGATCTACTGATCCAGTGGAGCGTTACTCCCATATAACTTCTGTTGTTAGCAGTCCAAATATCCGCGGTAGTTGACACAAAGTCGACCTCATTCTGCGCGGCCTTCAGATTTCTCTCCATCACTGCATACTCCTCCTCAATGTAAGAAGAAAAAGCTGTTCTGTGAGGCAGCACGGCATTGACAGTAGTAGGGATCTTGTTTATTATGGCACGAAACGAGGGCGAGTCAACCGTGTTTAATGGCAGCATTTCCTCTACAACAAACTGCCCAACCAACTTCTTCAGCTCTCCCCCACTTACTGGTTTTGCACCGAAGTCCAGCTTTTGTTGTTTGGGTGGTGGTGGACCTCCTGCTCTCTGCTTCACATCACCTGGTGGGACTTGCTCTGTAAGTTTGACTGTGTAGTGCTGCGACTCCAAATGTTTTTTTCAAATTCGACGTAGTGTTTCTGTATTAGATAGCACTTTGTCGCCAGCACAGAGTGTACAACGAACCTTAATGTTGCCATCTTTAGCTGACACAAACTCAAAATAGTGACTGTATTTCCAGCAAAAAAACGCGCATCTCTCTCCTCCCTCCATTATTGTTTACGTTTTTCTCGCTGCGTGGTACGCATTACACGTGAGGTGAACCCCATGCTGAAAATGTGACTTGTCGCATACGTGACTTCACTCCCAGAGACACAAGAAGAAATAAATATATTTTTACTAAGGAAAATGACAAGAATAATAACGCACAGTGACTTGGATAAGTAACTTTAATCTGATTACTGGTTTGGAAATAGTAACGCGTTAGATTACTCGTTACCGGCATCACTGCTAGCCTCACAGACATGAGAAATATATCTATATAAAGCTTGAATGTCCACCAACGAAAAAAATCGAATGGAAAGCAAATACGGTACCATATGATTATGTAATCATGTCCGTATGAAAGGTGCATTTCTCTCTTAAGGCGCGTCTACTTTACAGCGGAGATGTATGGAGATATGTTTGCAGCCGACACTGATTTAGAAAACAGCAGTTTATTAATAAACAATTAAAATGCTTCGTTATTTTTTCAGACACATTTATTATCATTAGCCTACTTTTGCCGGTGCTTTGCGGCAAGATTTATGTATGCGCTTGAGCGCAGAATAGGCTATATATGCACCCAGGATTGAATATAAACGTGCGATTAGTCCAAATTAATACAAGAAGTATGGTCACCTTAAAAAAAAAGAATAAAAAAAGTTGTTTTTCATCAAACAACTAATAACACAAATCAACTTCAATCATTAAGATAATTACCACATACCTCTGGAATCATAACATCAAATATGTAGTTCAAGTTTTCAAGATCCTCATCTGCATCCACTGCTCTCTTTATTTTATCAGCAAGTTTGATGAGCTATTAAATATGAGAATATTAAATAATTTAGGATAATAAGGAACTTGTTGTAATATAACAATAAAATATACTGCAAGTAAAATGTGAACGCTTAAAACAATGAGCTTATTCCTCACATCACTTTCGCTGAAATGGCACTGTTTAGGCTTTAAGTGCTGCTTGAATTTCAGTGATGTCTCTGGATGTTTCCACAGGTAAAACCGACAGGATTTGATGTCTCCATTGTGAAAAGCTTCGTGTAAAGCCTGTTGGAACAGAATTATGTTAAAATCGTATATATATATATATATATGTGTCACCGGGTGATTATTAAGAAAATGAGTGGCAGGTGTGGAGGGGGAGGAGCTAGAGCGGTGATATAAAAGGCCATTTTGAAGAGAGAAGAGAGAAGAGAAAAGAGGGGGAGAGCAGTGAAGACACAGGGAGAGAGACACAGGAAGGCAGTGGAGGGAAGCCGTGAAAGAAGAGAACTTGTAGTACCTGTGGTATGTTTTTCCTCACACAGTCTGGAGAACCCCAAGCCAGCGGCACGAAGGACCCATGGATAAGGAACGAACTTCAGTTGACCAGCGCTCTGATATTTCCATCTGCTGAGGCATTAGTTTGGACACGGTACAACCACCCTATTCCATGTGAGTCTTGTATTTACAGTGCTTGAAGTTATTTTGATCACGTGTGAAGAGTTATATGGTTGCAGTGCATGCACGAGTGTGGGAGGTATACTGTGGAGTGTACTGGTGGCCCAATGAATGGATCCTCTGTGAAGTGGTGCTGGATTGTCCTTTACTGTCCTTTACTGTCCTAGTTATTGAGTGAATATGAAGAATCATTGAGCTGGTGAGTGAATGAGAAGCTAAGAGCTGTTACGGATCCTCCGCTGTTCAGTCTCTGTTGCCAGGAATGAAGAATCACTGAGCCGGTGAGCGAATGAGAAGCTAAGAGCTGTTACTGATCCTTTGCTGTTCAGTCTCTGTCACCAGGAATGAAGAAACCCTGAGCCGGTGAGCGAATGAGAAGCTAAGAGCTGTTACGGATCCTCCGCTGTTCAGTCTCTGTTGCCAGGAATGAAGAATCACTGAGCCGGTGAGCGAATGAGAAGCTAAGAGCTTTACTGATCCTTTGCTGTTCAGTCTCTGTCACCAGGAATGAAGAAACCCTGAGCCGGTGAGCGAATGAGAAGCTAAGAGCTGTTACTGATCCTTTGCTGTTCAGTCTCTGTCACCAGGAATGAAGAATCACTGAGCTGTTGAGCGAATGTGAAGTTATGAGCGTTACTGACCCTCTGATATTCAGAGCTGGAGGAACCATTGAGCGAATGTGAAGTTATGAGCTGTTACTGGCCCTCTGCTGTTCAGTCTCTGTCGCCAGGAATGGAGAATCATTGAGCCGGTGAACGAAGGTGAAGCTAAGAGCTGTTAACGGATCCTCTGCTGTCTAGCCTCTATCGCCAGTAATGAAGAACCACGGAGCCAACTTTTAAAAGACTGTTTTTATAATTAAGCAAAATAAAGAGA
>FLSR01001514.1:0-13583 GCA_900092035.1 Leuciscus waleckii
ATTTACGATTAGCATTAGCCAGCACTTTTAAATTTGCTCTGATGTCAGGCGCTCTGGCTCCCGGCAAACATGTGACTATGGTGGCTGGTGTCTCTATTTTCACGTTCTGTGTAATAGAATCGCCAATAACTAGTGCACAATCAACAGGATTCTCAGTGGGTGTTTCACTGAGAGGGGAGAATCTGTTTGATGTTGTAATCGGAATGGAAGAGCGGTGTTTTGTCCTGCGACTAGAGCGTCTCACCGTCACCCAATCGCCCTGCTGCGAGGGCTCTACTTCAGCCAGAACCGAACAGTGTACAGAGTTCACTAAGCTAGTCGCATCCAAAACATTATCTAAAGTCCTTGCACTCTTACAATTAACCTTGATTAAAGTTTGGATGCGTGTCTCTAGTTCTGAAATCTTCCCCGTCAGCTTTACTATCTCCCTGCATTTATCACATGTAAATCCTGTGCTGACAGAAGAGGCTATGCTATACATGTTACATGAGGTGCAGGTGACAATAAGAGGAGAAGATGACATGACTCTCCGTGTTTTTTGACTGATACTCACCACAGTTTTTTGATGAACTCGTAAAAGGCGCGAGAGAAAAAATAAATAAATAAAGAGCGCACGGAAGGCGCGAGCGCGCTAGAGAATAAATAATAAATAAAGAGCGCACGCACGGATGGTAGCCTACGCTAACAGGCTAGTGAATTTCAAGCGTGTTGTGCTAGCAATAAAGATTTAGATTGAAGCTAGCGATGTCAGGTTAATGTGTGATGTTGATTAAGTTATATTTAGCCTGGATGATGCGACGGCAGCCATATTGCGCCAGAACACACACCAGCGTACTGGTGGAGAGGAGACGGTGATGAAGCCAATCAGTATATGTGGGGATGATTAGGAGGCCATGATCATGGACAGAGGCCAATGGGCAAATTTGGCTAGGATGCCAGGGTTACACCCCTACTCTTTTTCCGAAGAACAACCTGGGATTTTTAATGACCACAGAGAGTCAGGGCCTCGGTTTAACGTCTCATAAAGGACGGTGTTCTTTGACAGTATAGTGTCCCCGTCACTTTACTGGAGCGTTAAGGACCCACACAGACCACAGGGTGAACGCCCCCTGCTGGCCTCACTAACACCTCTTCAAACGGCAACCTGGTTTTCCCAGAAGGTCTCCCATCCAGGTACTAACCAGGCTCAACCCTGCTTAGCTTCAGTGGGCAACCAGTCTTGGGCTGCTGGTTTGAAGAAAGTTAAAGAGAAAAGCCTTGCACCACAATGACTCGACTTGGGAAAATGGAGTGCAAAAACAATCCTAGGTGCTTATACTGTACAGTGGCTAGGTTGACAAGGAAGACTGTGATGTGGTGGCAAGTTTATTCAACTCTCAAGTCAATGGAAATGCAAGTTGGTTTGGTGGAAAAAGGCCATCTCTTTTATTTCCTCTCTAGCTATATTTTTTTTTATTGTTGCTCATTTTCAGTATAAGCAAATAATCAGATGGTTGGGTGTTGCCTGGCAAAATGACCTAAAATATGATATATGCTGGATGGAAGTCTTGTAATATTATTATGGTTTGCATTGTTATTGAACTATTTCAGAGTAAAACACCTTTTAGAAAGGCTCAATATGCCTGGATGATGGATGTGATCTTTTCAGAATATGGATGTGTACTGGGTACTAATGTATATAAACATATGTGTATATAAATATATAAACCATATCTATACCCATCTCTGCACTTACATCCAGTTTTCTTGTCTGTTTAAAGCACCACGGAAACCTCTTGCCAGTCCAGATATGGAATCCAGTCTGACCCAAGACTTTTCTACAATCAACGGAGCAAACTCTGAACACACAAGCATGTAGTGCTCTCTCTACAGCTGGAAACTTTTGGCAGTAATGACAAACTATTGATAATAACTCATGACTACCTCTGATTCCTACCAGATCCCATATGTTTAGACTTATCAGATTACTTCAACGTAGAACATGAGTGCACTGTACAAACAGTAATACTGTGTCATTACACAGTTCCTATTTAGTGCCTGTATAAGTCCAGTTACAGCTAATTGTACTGGTCATGTAGTGCTTAGCTTTGGTTCTATATGTATTTGTTTTTATGTATCTGTAACTTTGATGTAACACTGTATATTGTCAGATATTTTCATCAGATGATTAGAACATGGTAAACCTATGTAGTATTAACTAAAGAAAACTAATTTCTATGATTCTACTGTATTTATATTTTAAAATATCTCATTTTGAATATTTAATGTTGTTATTTTACCTTAACATAGTAACATAAAGTGAGGTTTGTTTGTTTTTCTACTAGGCCTAAGTTTTTACACATCAATTTAAGGAAAGCTGTGCTAAATTAAAGTGCCTTGCCTGATATGTTTTGTATTTTATAACTTTTTATGTTGTGAATGAATGTTTTTTTTTACTTTTAAGTCTGAAACAATGAATACATGAGACTCATACTTGAATGAATGTGAAACAAATAAAAACATGATCACCACACAGCTGCAAAACTCCTTTGTAATAATTTGTCACAGGATGCAAACTTGAGTGCACAGGACATATTCTTGCATTCAGAACTGTAAAGATACACCATTTGCAAAATTAAATAGAAAAGAATATGTTGCTTCCTTTTTATTTTAAATACTGCAATAGTAAAAACAGAAAGTCATAGGGCCCTATTTTAACGGTCTGAAATGCAAGTATCAAGCGCGAAACGCAAATAACTTTGTGGGCGGGTCTTGGGCGCTGTTGCTATTATACCAGCGGGATAAATGACTCTTGCGCCGACGCAAATCTAAAATGGGTTGGTCTGAAGTAGCTTCATTATTCATAGGTGTGGTTTGGGCGTAACGTGAAATAAACCAATCAGAGCGTCATCTCACATTCCCTTTAAGAGCAGGCACGCTTGTTCTAAAGCGGATTCCTATTATAACGGAAGGATTTGCCAGGCGCGCGCCAGGAGCGCTTCACAGCCGAGGAGACCAACGTTCTCGTCAGGGCCGTAAAACACAGAGAAGTGACGTTGGGGATGGAGAAACACACCCAAATTAGTTGGTTAAACAGGCGTATGATAATTTGGGTAAATGTATAAGCTGTATGCTTTTATAATAAACTATCTATCATCTATCTATCGATCGATCGATCGATCGTAATAATGTATGATTTGCAAAAATGAAAACTGCTGCTTCTGTGTAGATGAGAGAATCAAAGTGTATGCGCGTTGTGCACACGCTACATTATGGCCAAGCATGCGCCCTTAAAATAGCATATGAATAACATACGCAACGCGCCACTTACTTTAAACTAGTTTTTTTCGGTTAGTGGCGGAATTGTTTTCTAAACCTGCAAAATAGCATGAGGGAACGTTTGCGCCGGAACACCCTTTGTTGTAGGGTGCTCTTTGCGCTGAACCGCCCCCGGGAGCGCAAGTGTATTTCTTAGTTAACCGACGTGCGTCTGTGGAGGGAAAAGTCCGCTGTGCGCGGTTGCAAAATAGGAATGATACATGCGTCGGTGTACAAAGTCTTGTGCTGGGTGCAAGATAGGGCCCATAATGTTATGTCCTTAATGCCTTAGTGCTTTAACAAGTTTTTAGGTCTGGGCGTTATGACAATATACAACGATTTAAGTGTTGTATTTATAGCTTTTGTATGACTTTAGGCTTTACTTTATAAATTTGTTAAATGTCAGGACACTTTATTCCTGGTAGTTGAAGTTTATCTAAATATTAAAGTTTTATTTAGATGTAAAGTTAAAGTTTATTAGATGTTTTAATTCAACATATAAGTTTATGTGGTGTATTTCAGGAGTAAAGTAATAAAGCTTTTGAGACAGGAGAAGCGAACTTCATCCATCTGTTAGCGTCTCTTCCCTCACAAGCTGGAGACTCAGAATGTGGTTGTATTTCTGTTATTGTCTCACTGGACGGAGACTCAAAATGAGGAGTGTCTGTTGAAAGCATACCTTTATCTTTTTCTGATTAGGATGAGATGTTTCTCCATTTCAGTTCTGTGATTTGAGTGTTCACCTTTTTTTTCTCCTTGTGGAACTCATTTGCATAGTTACAACTTTAAGAACTGTTCTAAACTTACCAAACCACCACCACAAGAGTACCTTTGAGTATGTGGACTAATGAGAAGTCCTCTCCTTCCCGGGCCTGGTACTTGGGTCTTCTTCTTGCCCTGTCCCAAATGGCACGCTTCATATGCACAATCGGCCTTGTGGACTTAAAATGACCATTAAGCCATTGTCTTTTAAGTCCATGAGACCGTAGGGCAGGGGTGCTCAAGTTCACAGGCCAAGAGGGCCACATTTAAACTACAAAATGTGAAGGGCCACAAATTACAACTTGCATCAAAATAGGGATGGCCCGATACCGATACTGTCATCGGGTATCGGGTCGATACTGTCCTCATATACTCGTACTCGTACTCATAAAAATTAGCCGATACCACGCACCGATACCACGCACCGATACCACGTACATTTTGTGAAACGAACGAAACTGGCCGCCGCGAGCCGCCGCTTTGTCTAGGTGACTGAGGCATAGGAACGTAAAATGAACTACATTTTTAGCAGTCTACATTGGGCTCATTTCAAGATAAGGGATGATGACAGCAGCAAGGCAGACTGTAAGTTATGTTCAGCTAAGGTGTCGAGAGGAGGAAAAGAAAGTACATCGTTTAACACCAGCAATCTAATTAAACATCTGAAGACGCATCATAGCGCTGAATACACACAGTTTTCTCAAGCTAAACAAGCAACTCAGCACCCAACATTCACACAGGTTTTACAGAAGTGCGAGAAGATGTCCAGAGATAATCAAAGGGCACTAAAAATAACAGAGGGAATTGCATACTTTATTGCACTTGATGTCCAGCCATTGTCGGCTGTTGAAAATATAGGATTTCGACATCATCTTGGCATACTGGAGCCGCGATACGAAATTCCGAGTCGCCATTACATTACAACCGCTATGCTACCGAAAGTGTTTCATGACGTGAAAAAGCACGTCAGTGGCCTGTTGCGTGACGTTTCGACCGTCAGCTTTACAACAGATATTTGGTCAAGCAGTGTCTGCCCAATGTCTCTGCCAGTTAACTGTACAGTGGATTGATGACAACTTTACTCTTCGCCAAGCCACCTTACAAGCAAAGCCGTTCCGCGGCTCGCACACCAGCCAAGCCACAGCAGGTGCGTTCGATGGGATGCTTCAGACCTGGTGCATTCCTAAAACCTCTGTCCACGTTGTGCTACGAGACAACGCTAAAAATATGATTAAGGGCATGAATGATGCTGGACTCCCCAGCTTACCTTGTGCCGCTCACACTTTCCAGCTGGTGGTCCACGAAGGACTTTTGTCACAGAGAAGTGTTGCTGATGCATTGGCTATCGGACGCAAAATCGTTGGCCATTTTAAACATTCTCCTCTAGCCTACTCCTGCCTCGAAGACATTCAGTTAGAGATCGGCCATTGTGCAAAACGACTACAGCAGGACATACAGACCCGCTGGAACAGTACATTTTACATGATCCAGTCCCTGATTGAGCAGAAACGGGCTCTAGGAGTTTTTGTGTCCGAACATGAACTCCCTGATAATCTCACGGCTCACCAGTGGGTACTGCTGGAGAAGGTTGTAACTGTTCTGGGTCCGTTTGAGGAGTTAACACGAAAAGTTAGCTCTTCTGAAGCTATGACAGCAGATGTGATTCCTGCTGTCACTGTACTGCAGCGATTTCTGTCTAGAGAGACCGACGATGACCATGCCATCAAAACTATGAAAGGGACCTTAGCTGCAGCTGTCAGGAGGTGATTTTCTGATGTGGAAGAACAACCCCTCTACAGCATCGCTACTCTACTCGACCCCAGGTAGGTGAGTGTGTGTCTGTGTGTCTGTCTGTGTGCGTGTGAGTGTGTGTGTGCGTGTTTGTATCTGTGTCTGTGTGCGTGTGTCTGTGTGTGTGTGTCTGTCTGTGTGCGTGTGTGTCTGTGTCTGTATCTGTGTGCGTCTGTGTGTGTGTGTGTCTGTGTGTGTATCTGTGTGCGTGTGTGTGTTTGTGTGCGTGTGTGCTAGATAGCGAGTTAAAAGTTGCCTATGTCTTGCTGAAAAGTACTTTTATATTTCATTTTCATGTAATAAATTATTTGATTAGGCTATGTTATTTTAATAAATACCTATTGTCAGATAGCCTCATTTTTTTCTCCCTCTGTTATTGGTATAAAAATCTTTTTTTCTCTAACACCAACACTGCTGCAAATGCCAAGGAGATGCTGATGCGTGAGCTGTTGAGGTCGTCTGGAGAAGAGGAGAATCATGACCTGCACGAACCTCCTGCCAGAAAACCACGCAGGGACCAGGCACGCAGCAGCCTGGACAGTATATTTGATGAAATAGCAGATGAGCAAGCACCAGTCTCTCTAAACAGAGCTCAAGTAGGTTCTACTGCACAATTAGAGACATACCTAGGGGAGACCACAATTTCTCGAGAAGACAAACCACTACAATACTGGGCAGTTAACAAAGTGCGGTTCCCTACTCTGGCCAAAATGGCATCCAGATACCTCTCAGCACCATGCAGTAGTGTTGACAGTGAAAGGCTGTTCAGCTCACTGTCACATATTGTGAATGACGGCAGAAACAGAATCACAGCTGATCATGCAGAGATGATTTTGTTCATCAAAAAGAACCTGCCTCTCATTCTCCCAAAAAGTACCTAAGCTAGTTCAGATCACATTGCTCACTGAAATGTTTGTTTAATTGAAACATGGGAACTGTCACTAGTGCCACATAGTTTAATTGTTGTTTAATTGAAATATGCAGTAGTTTAATTGTGACTTGCAATAGTTACATTGATGTTTTGTTTAATTGAAATATGTAAATGTTTAATTGAGACTATGCAATAGTTACATTGATGTTTTGTTTAATTGAAATATGTAAATGTTTAATTGAGACTACACAACAGTTACATTGAAATTTAGTTAAATTGAAAGCTGGAGACGGTGTCAAATATTTCATTGATATATTGTTGAGTTGACGGTGTTGACTGTACAATACGTTTTATTTATATTTTTTCAGTTGTGAAGACAGTGCCAGTATTGAGGCTTTTTGTTTACACAGAAATATATATAATTTATTTGTATTGAAATTGCCTACATTTATTATTTTACTCATTATTTATTTTAGACTTGTTAAAACAAGAAGAGAAAATAAAAACAGTCTTCTAACCTGTGTTCTAAAATAGTCTTCTTCTGTCTTCTTTTTCTGGGAGCATGTAGTTACTTTTGCAGTAGAAATATCGGTATCGGTACTCGGTATCGGCAAGTACACAAATGTAAATACTCGTACTCGTATCGGTTTGAAAAAAAATTGTATCGGGCCATCCCTACATCAAAAACATATTTACAGTTTTTACTTATTTATAAATGCAATTTATTACCTATTTGGCTATGGATAAGTCTTGCTAGGCTTTGTCCTATTTAAAGTAATACTGAACATGATATAACAAATCTGGAACACAAAAAGTGGATTAACAGTTTTCTTCCAATATTAAATGGAAACTTTTAATATTAAATTGAAATATAAAAAAAAAAAACTAAAAATGTATAAAGAAAAACAATTTAGCAATTCCAGGTCTGGCTGTTGCTCACTGGTATCTGCTCTAAGACAGTCTGTCAAGTGTCTGTCAGTTAGACAAGAACGTTGCTTTGACTTTAATATTCCCATTGCAGAGAAAGCAATTTCACACACATACATAGATCCAAAGCAGGTTTTTTCAGCACACTGCATTAATGCAGGTCTCTTGGTCACTTGGTCCAGAATGTGTCAATGCTCTCTTCTGAAGGATGTTGTTGTGCTGTAGCTCTATGAGTTGCTCCTCAAACACTGCCGTTTCCACACTGAAGTGTTCTGATGTGACTTCGACAGACGAAGCTGTGTGACACACAAATGGATTCTCTTTGAATGCCAGTCCAGGTGTGAGGGTTTTAACGTCAGCAAAACTGGTCTTTTAGTTCCCTGAGATATGAACGGTGAGTGCTGGGTGAAAATGAGCCTGGTTCTGTGAAATTTCTTTCCTGAAGTTGCTGCGAGAACAGGTTTCGCTTCAAATGCAGCCACATCATTCAGCATCATCGGAAGAATCTTCTGTTTCCCTTGAGCATACATTGAGTGCATTTAAATGTCACGTAACATCAATCAGAAAAGCTGCATTGTGCATGAATGTGTCTTAGAGGGGTGCCAGTGAATCAGGCTTTCTCTTTCAAAAATATGCGCACAACTGAAAGTAATTCCATGTAGTGATCAAGGACATTTCCGCCACTAAGCCATCTGACCTCTGCATTGCCAAGCCAGGGTAACTCTGCGACCAAGGTACAGAACTGTCTGTGTTTCAGAGCGTGTGCAAGAATAAAAATGACTGTTTGTGTCACAGTGTCCATTGTCATTTTGAGCTCTCCACATTTAAGCTTGCTGCACAGTTGCTCCTGATGCAGAATGCAGTGGTCTGAGAAGAAGGCAGGTATTTCAGGATCTAAGTAAAGCATTTAATCCATTTCCCTTTCCAACCATTGATGTGGCACCATCAGTCACAGAAACAAGCTTTTTTAAATGTATGTTTTTGCCTGGTCCATGAAAAAATCTCATCAGTGTAGAGTGAATGACCTCTCCACGGGTTTGGCCCTTCAATGGGACCAAGGTCCACATTTCCTCGAGAAATATCTCCGCTTAGCAACTTTGAAAAGAGATCATCAGAAAGCTTCCTGTAGCTCAAACAGTAGAGCGTTGACGCTTGCAACGCCAAGGTCATGGGTTCGATTCCCATGGAAAGCAAGAACTGATAAGAATGTTAATGTGCACCTTGAAATGCAATGTAAGTTGCTTTGGATAAAAGCGTCTGCCAAATGCATAAATGTAAATGTACTCGTCTGCCATGATCACTGTTCAATCAGACAACTGTAGGTTTGAGATTTGATGTCGTCCATGTTCTTAAAATCCGAAAACAGCGATTCTGCACAGTCCAAAAATAAATTTTTGAGAAATTCTCCCTGTGTAGCAGCCTCTTTGCTTTTGCAATATTCCAAGCGATTCTGAATGAGGCCTCGGTAATTTTGTCAGGGCTTTTAAAATTGCTGTAGAACATGGACCGCTGGCCGTGAAACCCAGCAATGTCTGTACCTTCGACTCCTGCTGAGCTGCTATGTGGATATGCAACGCTGAAATCGGAATGAAGTTGATTATGGTGGCGTTGCAGATTAGCTCGCTTTAATACAGCAATTGTTTTTTGACAAAAAATGCATATGCCTTTTCCGCAAAGGCGAAATCCATTTGCCAATGCAGGGTTGAAATCTGTTTTCATCACCATCCTTCCCTGCTCCGTCACTGAAGAGCAATGGTAGCACATGCGCAGGTTACTTTACTTCCTGAACTAAACTGCCAGTTATAACAGGAGGTTTGTAAGAGTACCTTGAACTCATTGACGTGATGACAACTCGTCATTGTAATGGGAGTGCTTGCTTTCTGTTAATAACCCATTGACAATTTGAATACAAGCTTTGTTTTTCATGCTATTAAGAGCACCATTGGCCACTTATACACTGCAAAGTATCAGAAATGTCAGTTGCATTTTGCCTAATATTCACGCTACTTTTGAGCTCAAATTATACTAAAACTGCATTCATCTTTAGCATGACACAGGCCACAAAATTAATTCTGACGGGCCGGATTCAGGCCACTTGCAGTAGGGTGTCCCATTTGTCATTTTTTCTCGCTTGATTAGTTGGCCTGGAGCCTGAAGTGGATCCAGGGGAAGGGTTGGCTGTACAGGTAATATAACTATGCTGAGAACTGAATATCTGAATTAGTTAAATTAAACTGTCCATTTTTCTATTGTAGGATGGGCTCGGTCTAAGATGATCCTGGGGAGGAAAGGTTGATGTCTTGCTGGTGGATGTGAGTGCCAGTTCGAATCAAACGACTTCGACGGCGGATAGGGGATGATCTCACGGGCGGCTGAGGATCGGTGGAAAGAAATTATGCGTCATCAGATGGGTCAGAGTTCGAGTTAAGAGTTCATTTCTGCAATTGGGCCAGGGCTAACTTATTGTCCCCATCCTTCACTCTGTGGAAGAATTACAACACTGAGTGGATGCTGGTTAAAAAGAAAGTTTAACCAAATGCATTCAAATATGATTCAGTGACATCAGTGGAGTATATTCAAATCACTGAAGCATGAATGATAAAACAGCCTCTCACTGTATTTAGGTCGTTCCAGTTGTCGGTTTTGGCTCTCTCAACTATCCTGAAGACATCAGTCTGATTTTCTTTCGTACACAAACACGCATACTCAAAGACTCAAACAAATAAACTGTCCTTATCCTTATTTCTATTTTGAAAGATCACCACTATTGTTCATGTAAAATAGCTGGATTGAAACAGAGTTCTGTGCTGTGCTTGAAGCTGTATAGGAAGCAGCTGTATATGAAGGCTGGTTGGTGGACGCATTATTACAGCGGCTCCTGCTGTGATAACACATTTCCATCGCCTGAGACGAAATCAACAGGGACTGATTTCAGTGCCTGGGGAGTGTTCAGCTGCAACACTCGCAGCTTCATTGGGATTCTCATTGGATCCAATCACACTACAGAATGCAAAAACCCCAGCCTCCCGGACAAAATACATCACTGTCAGTTCCAGAGCTATGCAGTGGCAAGTCCTTAAATTGCTATATTTTTCTCCATCTTCCCCACATCCCTTTCACTCTTTTTATTGTTTCATGAGAGCAAAAGGGATGATGCCCAAATGCTAATTTATTCTATATTTTTACGACAAGCTAATGCATTAACACAGTACAATCAGAAAAATTGGAATTCAAAATCCTGGGGGGAAGAAAATAATGAAAATAATAAATTACTAATAAAGAAAATAAGTCACTAATAAAATAAACAAGAGTGTGACACTGAACATAGCTGGTAAACTAATTTGTGTACATTTTGTTTTGTATTAAATTACGCAAATGCACAATATAATCTCAGACTTTAGGAATTGTATAAACAAATCTGCATTTTCCGTCTCTGATTTATTGTTCAATGTGAATAGTTTACTCTGTTTTACTATTTTCATTCTGATTTTGAATCAGAGCAATAGGTTGCAATTTGACAAGCAACTTAGAGCGGCACTGCGTCTCCAGTCTACCAGCAATAGAGCGAAGGAGGATAAAGTCATTGCTAATGTAGGCATATTTATGTTGTAGACATGTACGTTTCACAAGGCTCAGTGTGATATTTGTCATAACAGACAAAGCATCGCATTTTAGTTAATTTAATTTGTTTTTCAGTAAAATTAAAATTCTATCACCTTCACATCGTTCCAAACCTGTATGATTTTCTTTTTCTTTTTTTTTTGTGGAAAAATACTATCTAGCAGAATGACAAGCAGCTATTTTTCTCCGGATGTAAGTGAATAATGACCACAGCTATTTCTGCTCCCATCCACTTTCTTTCTATGGGAAAAAATATATATTCTGCTAAATATTCCATTTTATGTTCTACACAAGTAAAAAGCCATATGAGTTTGGAACAGCCTCAGAGTGAGTAAATGAATGCATACTTAATTACATAATTGCAATTACAATTTTTTTTCTTTTTCTTTTTTCTAGACCAGACAAAATTGTTCTTGGAGGCAACAGTGGCTATTTTGGGGCCAGTTTGAAAGAGAGAAAACGTTTAGTACAATTGGAGCCAAAACCTTGAACAATCTCTTTACTGGCAGATAACAGTGAAGCTTTGTTCTGTCATTTCTAATTCTGAATAAAATTCATTGTCTGGGTGTAAAGTCTGAGACCATTACATTTTTCAGTTATCTGCACAGACATATGTTTTTCAATTATTTGGAAAAATGCTAAGGGATTAAAGGGATACTACTACAAATAATAATAATAATAATAATAATAATAATGTGAATGTGTGTTATCCCTGTGATGGACTGTCCATCTGTGCCCATCTAAGTGATTATGGCTGTCAAACATAAGACCACATTTTTTTTATCTCATTAAATGAATAGTAGACTGTCTGCTTAATTTCTGCTAACACTTAATTTCGATGCTCCAAACAGACATTCTATTGACGATAATTTACTTTGCAACTACATGTCAACTTCTAATATCCCAACTCCTACACAGAACAGTCTACTAATTCATAACTAATACTCTTATGAGAGTTAGTTGACATGTAGATGCAACGTTACTATAATCAGCATTCTAAAGAATGTCTAAGGGGACCATCAAAATAAAGTGAAACCCAGGGTTCCTACACATTTTCCATTTCAAAATTCCATACTTCTCCATTCTTAAATTTCCAAACCTATCTGTAGATTTTTCAGATCATATTTAACATAAAATGGTTCACACAACATTATTTTCAGCATTAGGCTACATTTAGCATATAGTACATCTGTATCCGTACAGTCATCTGTACTTTTATTCTCTTTTTTTCCCATCGGTTTTCACAAAGTGATAACATGCGCTTACATTATGAAAAGAACCTAAAACACTTTATAACCTGCATATATATATATGATTTAGATCGTTTGCTCCTTTATCTGTTGCTGGTTTGAGTGGCACACACACACACACACATTAGTTAAGTGAGGTTCAAAAGAGACTCGCTTATGATAATGACAAACAGTTTTGCGTAATGAAAATAACCTTGAATTCATTCAGTCGTGAACAATAACTAAACAATCACTAAACTTTTTCCATGAAAAATTCATGACAAATTCATTTTTAGAACTTTATTCTTCAAACTGAATAGGGGCAATAGTCTTGAAACATATTTTCCATACTCTGTTGTCTTTTCCCCATACTTATTCAGACCTGGAAATGACTCAAATCAAATTCCACACTTTTCCAAACTGCGTAGGAACCCTGGGGGCTGTTCCATAAAAGCCGCTTAGAAAAGCGGGGATTAAACTCCAAAACCGGACTTGAATGAGCCTAACAAATAAGTTGGGGCTAAAGTGGTTCCATAAAAGGTAATTGAAGTTCATGCAATCTCACTAATTTGATCCAGGTTTATCTAGTCTAGATAATTGCGTGTGCACGCGTTTCTGAAGCAGCCTTAGAGGTCGATCACAGATCAAATCGATCCACCATCAAACAGCGTATATTTTGTGCTGTTTTATACGCATAAAACAGCACAAAATATACGCTGTTTGATGGTGGATCGATGACATGTATTTTTTTGACATGTGACATGTATTTTTTTTTTCCTCAGTGCAAAACTTACATTTTACAGTTATATTCTCCATCTCAGTGCAAAATTACATTTTACAGTTATATTCTCCATCTGTAAATGTTAGAAAGTCGTGCAAATGTATCCATTTTACTGCTAATCTTCATATTGAACGAGCGCTGCTGCGCACATGCGCGCCAAATAGGAGCGCAATAATTCTGACTAAAATATACATTTTGCTTGGCAAATTAATATGCGATATTTTATAACACCAGAAATATCTTCTAATTATAATAATTTATCTTTAGGATGTTGGATAAGTTGCAGTGAACTTCTAGCTCATTA
>FLSR01001515.1:0-12401 GCA_900092035.1 Leuciscus waleckii
TTAATTTTGTTATTTAGGCCTATATTTATTTTTAGTGATTACGAGAAAGGCATAGAATACGATTAATTAAATTAAAAACTTAAAAATTCAAATCAAAGAAAAAGAAAAAGATGATGATAATGATGATGAAGATGATGATGATTTCCACTTCTGGGAACTCAAGGCGTAGTATGTGAAATGGTTTCATGACAAATCTGGTTCTTCAGCGAAATCGGGTCTCCACCAGCTATCAGTTAATTGATAATACTAAGTACATAAGAACGATAATAATTTTAAATATGTAGGCTATAGCTTACTATATAGTGCATAATAAAACAAATTGTATGTCATTTATTTCACTTTATTAAACTGTTAATTAAATTAATAATAATAATTACCTATTAAGTGAATAATTGAACATTTAATTGTTCTTTTTATAACTGAAATATTTTGACATTTAATACTTAATTGATCTCGTAATCACATTAAAGATGATTGTGAAAAGGCCTACGTGTGTGCAACTGTGTGTAGCCAATAAACTAAGCTAACGGGCTAATCTGTATATGCATGCTATGCTAGTACATAAGCTAATTAATACAGACATGAATGGTCATTATACCATAGTTAAAACACGTTTTATCATAACCATTTTTTTTGTAGGTATTGTAATCAGGCGCTAATGAGAGTACCTGGATTTGAGGGAGGAGGACCCAATTTGTAACAACAACGGAAATAAGAGTCGGCTCCGTTCGATGCGGACATGCTTAAAAAGTTTATCTTTAGTTTGTTGGTTGCGTTTTTATTCCTCGTTCCCGGTAAGACACTTACTTGTTTCAATTCATATTCCTGTCAACGATAAATAAAAGATGATTAAATCGTTTTAGACACATTTACCTGGCGGTGAACCGGCTTTCCAGCCTTTGCTGAATGAAACTTGAAATATAATTTCGAAAAGCTCAAAAATAGCTGTACATCTGTCAACTAGGGTGAACAAACGTCCTCTTTACCCCGGGTTTTGGCTTATTCCCCTATTGTTTTCATACTTGCTGAAGGTAAACTGAAAATCAGAGTAGCTGCATTACTCATCACAGAAGTAGTTGAGTAAAGAGAACATACTCGTTCAAAAATGTAGTAAAGTAGAGAGTAAAAGTTGCTAATATCTCTGATCAGTCAAAAATATACTTTAGTACAGTAACTAATTACATTTACTCACACTTAACACCACTGTTTTTTATTACTGTGAACTAGAATTATATTGTTTGTTTGATGCTAATTCTAAATTAAAGAGAAGGATTGAAATAAACAAAGATAATGTGGCTGTATAAGTTTATTTTTTTATTTATAGCTATTTTTGTTTCCACGTTTGTTATAAAGTGAGATGTATTTCTAAACAGATGTTAAACATATACTGTAGAAAACATCCCATTGCAAAAAGAAAAACAAAACTTTTTGAGTGTAGATACATAAATCACTGAGCAATTTGAGAAAATAAATAAATCACAGTAAATTAAACATTGCTTCATTCATTCATATATATATATATGTGTGTGTGTAATCGATAATATATTGGAAATATATATGCTGGTAATCTGTCACGCCTACTTGACTGGAGCCTCATCAATAGGGCACACGTGTGCTGAAGTAAACTAACCTTGGAACATACATAACTAGAGAGTCTAATTCTTTTTCTTCTTCTTGTTATTATTGGTTCTACAGAGAGCGTACTTGTAGAAAAACCATCAACAGAAAAACACAAGCTTAAACATGTCCGGACATGTCCGGGAAGAAAGAGAACGTATGGTCACCCTATACTGACATTGGCAGATCCTAAAAATGCATTCAAAACTGAAGGCATTGATATTGTGGTAGATTTTCCCATACGCACCTGACTTAAGTTCACCTGCTTCGTCTCCTAATCAGTGTCGGCTAAGTCGGTCAACGTCCGGACCCCTACGAACACTAGCACTTGGGAATAAGGTCTCTAGTGTTCCACTAATTGACAGACTCCAGACAATGCCTTTGAATATGCTTTAATCACGGCCAGAGGAACTCAGACCAATTTCAGAGAGAATCCCACCAGCAAAAAGATACAACAGTTTTTATAGAATAGGAGCATGTCAATGGTGAACTTCTTTTTTGTCTTTCGATCTAAAAAGAGATTTGATTAACTGTTAATTTCTTCTCCAGGTGCGTCTGATGGCACAGATGAAGTGTCAGTGAAGGATGGAGATTCAGTCACTCTATACACTAATATTAAAATAACCCAAGGAGTCAGAATTAGATGGTATTATGATGGCTTTCTCATCGCTCGAATCAGTGGAGATCGCAGTGAGATCTGTACAGATGTTCAGTGTAATGAAGATACTGAGAGATTCAGAGGCAGACTGAAGCTGGATCATCAGACTGGATCTCTGACCATCATGGACATCAGAACTGAACATGCTGGAGATTATTATCTAAAGTTCAGTAGCAGCAGCAGTGGAAAGAGATTCAGTGTTGTTGTTCATGGTGAGTCAATAGTGAATGTTTAAAAAGCAGGTTATATGTTTTTAAATCACATCATTAATGTATTCATCAACGCTGGGTTACAAAATGCAGAGAATTAGATGTAAAATAAACACAAAAATTTTTTGTAAATGAGGATAAACATTGCTTTACAGACTTGACAGTCAAGAAAGCCTAAAATATTTGTCTGGTATTGTTGGTTTGTGTTTCAGGTGTTCCTGCTGAACGAGATGAAGTGAAGAGAAACACAGTGAAGGAGGGAGAAGCTGTTACTTTAGAGACTCCTATAGATAAAAAAACAAATAATTCATTGATGTGGTATTTTAATGACACACTCATCGTGAGTGGAGATCACAGTCAGACCTGTACAGATGCTCAGTGTGAAGAGAGATTCATAGACAGACTGAAGCTGGATCATCAGACTGGATCTCTGACCATCACAAACACCAGAAACACAGACTCTGGAGAATATAAACTCCAGATCAACATCAGCACCAGCAGCTTCAGTATCAGAGAGCATGAGCTTCAGTGTCACTGTCACTGGTGAGTATCATTCAGTCATTTGGAAGGAAAAACACTCTTATAGTGTAACATATATATAAATAAATAAAAATATTACTTTGATTACTTTTTTTTTACTGAATCAACAGTACTTTTGGCATCCCTGTATGAAACCATGATCTACTTTAAACTGAATGAGATTCACATGTGATTTTATTGTGTTTGTTGTAGATCAGTCTGACAGATTTACTCACACTAATGTCTGTCTGTCTTTAGCTGATCCAGGTTTAGGTCTGTCTCCAGGAGCCATAGCAGGAATATCTGTTGCTGTTGTTCTTCTGCTGGTGATTGTAGCTGTAGCTATTGCTGTTGGGATTTACTATCTCCACAGGAACTCTAGAAGTGGTAAGAATCTCCTTCAGATATTATAAGTAGAGAAAACATCTTTATTGTGCAAGATTTATATTAAGTTGTGTTTGTGTGTGTGTGTCTGATTATTTTTCAAAGTAGACAAGGAGAAAATCCTGCAAAATGGTCACAATCGAGTCAAAAAGGTAAGTTACTGCACTACGTAGTGTATCTTTGTAGAAATCTGACTTAACATAACATTCAGATCTGTTTTATTGCACTTTTACTGGAAAAAAGAAATCATTGCGATGGGAAATGAGCATTTCAGACGACAGATGTGCTGATTATTTTGTGTTTTTTGTTTCTGTGACTGACAAATGAACAGCGTTATTTATATTCTTTACCTTCTGTGATTTGTTCATTTCTTTCAGAAGGAGAAATCCCAAGACCCAGAGGATCAGTCTGATGAAGATGTGGCAAGAGAGCTCGTTCGTGACAGCGATGATCAATCATGAAAACGATCGCCTGACTTAAAAAAATATATTTCTTTTTTTTTTTATGATTGGTTATTGCAGCATTTTGGGTGGTTCCTGAGGTCTGGTTATAGGGTTATTATCACGCCTTCCAGACCGGCGAAATAATGTGAAAATTCCTGGAATCACTTTGATCATGAAATATGTGCAGTCCATATTTCATAAAGTACATATAGGATTATAATGAGAACATGAGCACGAGTGCTTTAGTTGCCCGTGTATCAGCGCTGTTGTAAAGGGAAGAGCACATCCAGAGTTATGTTTATCTGATTATTAATCTCATAGGATGTCAAAGAACGGGCTTCAGTTTACCTGAGATCATAAACTCTTCAGCTTTATCTCAACAGCTATTACTTTTAGATGTTTCTTTTGCTATAACATTGATGCATCATAATCTAGCAGTCTTATTTTTTTCTAGTCGTTCATGTTTTCATGTCATCTTTATTTGTCATTAGGCCTAATCTTCATAAGCCCTAAAATATTTTCATGACTGATTTTTAGAGGGGAGGGTAAATGTATTAAAAAAAAAAAAAATTATATCTTTTGATCTAATGGACAAAATCGTGCAATTTACATATGAACGATCAATTTACATATGATCAAAAACAACAAAACACACGGAGAGCATCAGCTTTAGTTTCTGCTCTGACAGCTGAAAGACCAGCCGAACGCTGGGAGTGTGTGTTAGACATCAGGAATGGTGAGAGAACATTTCGCTTGGTACGTTTTCATCTTCAAATCAAACTTAGGTCTCCAGTTGACAGTTTAAATCCCGTCTGGCTAGCGCGATTCCCATAATGTTTACACATTAGGTCAGAAGATGTAGAGTAGACGGTCTTTTGTTGCTGTTCGTCTACACAAAGCAATCCCGTTGAATGTGTTTTCTACTACCTCTGGAAGTGGTCAAAAGTGGACAAGCTCAAAACATTTTAGACCCTGTTTACACCTGTATCTAGCATCGTCCACTTGTGATCCGATCGACCTAAACGCTTTGTGGTGGAGGTTTGCCTTCAGCTGTTTAATATTCCAGCAGATCTTCTGGAGCTTGAATGTTTCTAGAGTTAAGCTTTTGGAAAGCGATTTCCCAAAGAAACGTGTCTCAGGATGTAACCACTGGGTGCTGATGCTTATCTTCAACTTCATTGCTGGATTTTTTTTTCCTACTTTATATTTAGTCCAAGTAATCTACTTGTAGCATTCTGCCTTCTTCCTCACTTTTTTTCCCTACAACGTTTGTTTTAATTCTATTTTCTGTTTCTAATTATCTGCACTTTGTTCAAGTTTTTGAAAGATTGTCTGCCACTTTTGCACTTTTTGGGGGCGGTTTCCCAGACAGAGATTAAGCCTATAGTCCTCGACTAAATGGCCCTTTAAACTAGATTAACAGAAATCTCTCTGTCATGGCTTTAGTCCTATATTTAGTTTAGTCCAGAGTTTAATAAGATGATTTCCTAGAGGAAGATTAAATTAAACCTACCAGGAGGCAGATTTATATATATATATATATATATATATATATATGTTGTTTATACAGGAGGAGGTATATATATATATATATATATATATGCTATGCTGTTCACTTTAAACATTTCTTCTTCTTTTTTTTTACACTATTGTATCGGGTTTCTAGTTCAAATGTGATTGGTCCATGTTACTGAATTAAAATGGTCACTTTTTGATTTCTCTTGATGTTTTCATTTTGTAATATGTTTCAATCTCGTAACCCAGTCATACAGGACTTTCACTTCCCATCAGGTTTTGCACAGGGCTGAATTGGGTGAAATAAAGTGATATTTTATTTACCATTGTGTTGGTTCATTCCATGATTTATAGGCAACCTCTGTCATGCTAATTCAGATTAGCACTGTTAGTTTTGAATGAATATGGTTTATTTTAGTTCAGGACTCCATTCTCCAGGTGTAATAATTTGTATTTAATATGTTACAGAAAGCCATTTTTTATACACGATGAACTATTCTAGATTAAGGCGTACTCTTGTCTTAAATTAAACCCTGTCCAGGAAACATATTTTGTTTTGATTTATTTGATCATTTTTATTGACATGATTTGCTTTTGATAAAGGAATGTGAATAAATGTTACAGTCTGTGCTGATTCTAAATAAACTGTTAAAATGTTATAAATTCTTTTTTATATTTTCAGTGAAAATATTGCTTTGTGCCAGTGTAAGTTCAGATCATAATATAAAATTATAGTTATTGTTAACATTTTGATTTCGTTTTTAAAATTCTATTTTCTGTTTTAATGTTAATTTTAAACATTAAAATGTTTAATGTTTATAGAATCATACAATTTAATTTCTGTTTTATTTTTTGTATCGGGGGTCATCTCAGAAAATCTGCTCAAAAATAAATTGTAGTCAAGGGTAATATCCATGAACAATTTTGAAAATTTTTAAAGTTCTTATATAAAAAAAGAGGATACAAAAGTTTGTGAGGAAAAGTCAATAAATTATTCAAATCATAGTCGAGATTACAGATACTCCATTTAGATAGTGACACTACATTTATACTCAATTTAAATCAAAATTCTTAAAAATTGACTTTGCTTGTCTTAAAAGGGACTTTGTCCACAATGGGGCGCCAAATAACAAGCGGTGAAGTTGTCATGACGACGACAAGTATGATTCATTTTAGCGAATCGCTGCGTTCGCCCGGCTCTCTATAAGAATCGATTCAAAGAACTGATTTATTTAAGTGAAGTACTTCGTTAAATACTGATGTCAGACATGTTTTTACTGGTCGTAGTTTGTCCACAACAAATACTTTATGATTACAATTCTAAGAGGGTTTTTGCCTGTTTTAAAGGGACTTTGTCCACAATGGGGTGCCAAATAACAAGCGGCGAAGTTGTCATGACGACGGGTTGACAAGAATGATTCATTTTAGAGAATCGCTTCGTTCGCGCGGCTGTCTTCAAAGAACTGATTTTTTTTAAGTGAAGTGTTCCGTCAAACACTGCTGTTTATCTCTTCGTTTTTCGATCAAAATAGTGCGTTGATGATATGTGAAACTTTACCGTTTCACGATTCACCAAATCATGAATTGAATCAATTCAAAAAGATCGATTCGGATTTCGGAGCGTTTACTAGTTTCAGCCAAAACACAAGAAAGATATCCTAAAAACTCTACGCTAGAGAAATAATATCTTTACTACATGTAATATATATATTATTAATGGGCATTTAGTCTCGTAATAGTTACGTATTACGTATAGTGCGCGAGATCTGTCCGCGCGCACACTTCCTCGTGCAGCCGCATCACGGGAGTGGAAACACCTTCAATACGTTAACACGCAACCAAACACAGTAGAGGAAGAGAGAGAGAGGGAGAGAGAAAGAGAGAGAGAGAGAGAGAGAGGGAGAGGGAGAAAGGGGGCGGTGAATCGTTTGCCACCCGCATACTTTCTTTCTAAACGTCCTCTTCTCTCCCGAATCTCTAGTTTTCCCTCTAACATGGCTGCGCTCTCAGCCTGGTTCTGGAACGAGCGCTTCTGGCTTCCGCACAATGTCACTTGGGCGGATCTGGCCGACCCCGCGCCCGGGGTGGAGTACCCGAAAGCCGGCCACTTGCTCTCCGCGCTGCCGCTGGCCTTGGGAATCTTCGCAGTGCGGCTCATATTCGAGAGGTATGGTTTTAGTTTGATGGCAAGCTTATTTAGTGTGTTTGGCAGTCATTTGACCATCAGGAAAATATCCTAAACTCAACTGAAATTTCAGTCTGTTAAACTCGCATCACGTGCTTCTTCCCACAGGTCTTATATTGTAAGCGGTAATGGATGCACGTGTCTTAACTTTTAAATGGAGATGTTTTGGTAGGTCCATTTGGGCTGGTTGAACATGAGAGACATTTCAAGCCCCCTGGTCATGAACTCCCAGCCAGATGCATCTGTCAGCTGACCAGCTTAAGGCCTAGAGACTCAGAAAAGAGGATTGTATTTATTGTTCATTGCTTTAACGTCTTTTCTACGTCTTATTTCACCACTACCTTCACAAACTCATTCTCTCTCATGCTTGTTTGGGGACTATACATACTATCAGGCAGTAGTGTCCGAAATGAATGATAAATGAACAACACACCTTAGATGGCCTGTGCTGTATTTATACTGTATGAATAAGTACAGGTTCGTGTCTTAAGTATGCTTTGAATTCAGGCGTGCTTGAATGGTAATGACATGTGTTTGTATCTCACTGTGGGAAAGCTGGGTTTTAAAGGGATAGCGCACTCAAAAATGAACCGTGTGAACTCAAATGAACTCATCATTTGCTCACCCACATGTTTCTAGC
The DNA here is from genome assembly GCA_900092035.1 of Leuciscus waleckii. Taxonomy (NCBI): domain Eukaryota; kingdom Metazoa; phylum Chordata; class Actinopteri; order Cypriniformes; family Leuciscidae; genus Leuciscus; species Leuciscus waleckii. The sequence goes on from FLSR01001515.1 coordinate 8,171, forward strand.
ACACATTTTGATGCTTGTTATTCTTATGTGGGACACGACAGGAGAGCTTTGTTACAATGTTCACGCTGCTCTTTTCCATACAATGAAAGTGGATGGGGACTGGTGCTACCAAGCTCTGGAAATGAGTCAAAACACTAAAGTGACTCTTGTGCTTTGCGAATAATGACTTCAATTAATTTTTTGCTCGTTAAACTATGTTATCATGTGGCTTATAGAAGAGTGCATTACTCATACGGACTACTTTATCAGCTTGAGTTTGAGTAATTGAGGACAAAATCCTAATGTTTGGGTGAACTACTCCTTTAATAGACACACTTACCATAAAAAAAGGCAGAACATTATTCTGTTATGTAAGATCCACCGTCGCTCTATCTTCTGTTGGGTTTCTGCTGGAAGCACATTTAGCGTTTTTAACTAATATTTTGGATTTAGGACTAGAATATGCTGTTGTTTTTAAGTGACTTGCCTGGTTAAATAAAGGTTAACTAAGAATAGGCTGCAGAAACATTCCAGAGTTCGGTGGGTGGGATCTCGTTTGACGTCTAAAACCCAGTTTGCATGAGAAAAAGTGCATGGGTCTGATATGCTTACAAAGAAGCACTGTGGCGTTAGATGGAACTGTTTAGCATATTACTCAATATATATTCATGTTTCATGGTATTTGAATAGTGCTTAAGGGTATTATGTCCAAAGACAACTTATTTGTAAGTGTGGCTTAGGGTTTGTTGTCGTGAAGTATGATAAGAATGAAGATCTCGAGGAACCTGTTAGGAGAAGCTTCTTAAGACGTTCTCTTTCTTACCGATCCAGTTGAGTGAGAGTATTCGTGGCTGTGAAGTCTGGTCACACCGGTTCCGTTTAAACGGTTACAAATGTACATTTGACAAGTTTCGCTCATGGTTTTGTGGGCGAATCACTAAAAATAGCAAGCGAAACTAATCCTCAGAATTAGATCAGACGCAAGACATCGGCCCAAGTGTGGTTGGTTTATTCTTATAACTGTGATACTTTGAAATATCTATGTGCTTAAGGTTAATTTTGTTTGTTTTTAAGTTCAGAAGATAAGATTGAAGAATATAAAGTAAATTATTTCCGGGACATTTGTTTGGGTTCAGTTTTGCCTCGGTTGGATATCTTTGTGTTTATGGTTGTAAGGTTTTACCATGTAAGACACATTGTGATTTTAGAGACGCTATTATTGTTTTTATTACTATTTTGAATAAATTTTTACTTTTCAATTTTCTGGTTTCATTGTCATTTGAAAGTTTTAGTGTTTAGCCTAATTGTGTTTTTGTCATTTTTATAATTTTTTTTAATATAGTTTAAATTGATTTTATTTTAATGAATGAAATTTAGTTTTAATTTAGGCCTAGTTATTTTAATACATCAAGTTAAACTAAATGAAAAAGAGAAATGTTGCTTTGGCATTTAGATGAAGAAAATAGTTTTTATTATGGTTTCTTCAGATTGATATCTTCGGAGCCCCTAAAGGGACGTTGTGATTGAATAAAATCACAAAAACAGGAGGGAGGGGGATTGTATATCAACGCTTTTGTGTTCTCCCGCAAGTCTTTTGCGTTCCCTGACAAACTTTGCATTCGCTTGCAAAGAAAAGTTTTGTGAATTAATGCAAAATTTCTCTGGGAACGCAAAGGTTTACGAGCGAACGCAAAGTTTCTCGGTTGAAACGCAAAGGTTTTGCTAAAAAACGGAAAGTTTCTCGGATGGAAACGTAAAGGTTTTTGTGAGCAAATGCAAAGTTTCTCGGATGGAGTGTAAAGGTTTTACGAGAATATCAAAGTTTCTCGGGTGAAACGTAAAGCTTTTGCGAACAAATGCAAAGTTTCTCGGATGGAGTGTAAAGGTTTTACGAGAATATCAAAGTTTCTCGGGTGAAACGTAAAGCTTTTGCGAACAAATGCAAAGTTTCTCGGATGGAGTGTAAAGGTTTTACGAGAATATCAAAGTTTCTCGGGTGAAACGTAAAGCTTTTGCGAACAAATGCAAAGTTTCTCGGATGGAGTGTAAAGGTTTTTTAGAGTTTTTTTCAGCGATGAGAATTTATGTCCTAGTGGTTGATTTTTATTACATGTTTATTACTTGGGTAGTGTTAAGTTATTTCTAAAAATATCATTTATAAATTAATCCCCAAGATTTTTTGTAAGTGTGCTTTTGGCTCGATTTGACATGCTTTTTGAGTTTCTTTATTCCCTGAGGACTCAGAACATTCATTCAACCTTCATTCGCTCCAGGGCAATTACTCACACACACACACTCTCGCACAAAGTCTTATTCACACAGCACTTGTTTGGGCTCATTCTCTCAAAGGAATGTGTTGAACCGTCGTGCCGATAACATAAGATCATAATGACTCCTCAGGAGTGACTTTTGGCATTCAGAGACGGTTGCTCAAGAGGTTACGGCTCTGGAAATGTGTCATCAGCCGTTTCCAGGATCCTTTCCTCTAGAGTTCGGTCTGCCACTGAATAGTTAATGCTGTAGTTCTCCTTCAGACAACTGTTGTGCTGTGGGTCAATGGGTTTTTCCGGAGTTAAATAATGTCTTCATAATGTGTCAAGCTGTTTGATTACATCATTGCATGCAGCTTACAATCAGCATATCTCATCGCATTATATGTTTACATAGGAAATATGAGTTATTTTTCTGCTATATTGATCTGCTATATTTTTTTTTAAATTTGACAGTTTTCAATTCTGACCGTCACTTTACTGAGTTGAGTCAACGGGAATTTTTTTAAATACATTTTTATCTCTATCTAAACCAAGGTATTTCCCTTTTTTTTTTCTTATGGAATTTTTATTTATTTATTTATTTTACAGCCACTGAAGTAAAGTTTTTTTTTTTTTTTGGTCCATATTTTGTCCATATTTAGTACTTAGTATAGGCCTATTTAGTCAATTGTACTTGAATAGAGTTGTGGCCAAATTTCTGATTCACTGATGCATCACATTATTTAGAAAATGAAATGAACTGTAGTTGATGCATGTAAATACCTCATGATTCTTGAACTGAATCGTAATCAAAATCTGATTCCATATGCATGGCATCATTTATTAAAAAACTAAATCAACGTGATCAAATTTCAGTGCATTCACACATTTTGTAAAGAATCAAAATGGTATTTGTACCCAAATGTAGTTTTCTGCTGCATTACATTTAGTAAAGAATTGTGATTTAAATCTAATGGTTGTGACTCGTGAACATGTACCCTTGTTTATCTTAAGTAGGCCATATAACAGTGAATGCTTGTGGAGGTGATTATCAGGATTTTGTTACGTGTTTTATTAACGTTACCCTTGAGCTCTCGAGTAGTTTTATTGGCCATTGAGTTATCAAAAGTCTCTTTTTGTGGTGTCATGTCGCACACAGACCGAGTCTCCGCCCCCTCAGGACATAATCAGGTCATGTTTCATTTATCAGACACGCAAATCGAGTTAGTGAGACAATGCCGAACGCTGTTAGCCTGGCGTCTGTCCCGGCGCGGAGAGAGTTTGCATGCGGTGCTGAAACACAGCAGCCAAATACTTGAACAATTCAGAAACCCTACAGTGACAGCATCAGCTAAATCTGTGCCAGAAATGATGTGTGTGAGACGGCAGTGATGTAATCTGCATGAATCAGGCGTTGAGCTGATACTGATCTCACACTTCATCCTGTTTTACATCTGAATCAGAGTTTTAAAGCTGGTGTTTGTTGATGGTCGACGTTGGGTGGTCTTTGTCTGTTTCAGAAAGTCTTCAAAAACCAAATCTGATAGGAATAAACCCTAACCAGAATGGAAATACACTTCTACTTCCCTTTCATAGTCTATTTAAAGAAGTACACACTTCCAAAAAGTGACTTTCTCTAAATATAGGACTACTTTAGTTAAGATGCATTTACTTGAGAAGAAAAATGACTTGTTGAGATTGTTTAAAACAAGAACAAATTAAAATCTACTTCATTCAAAAGGAAAACAAGATTATATTCCCACACTTACTGATATTTTTTCTTGGTTCAAGTATAAACTAAATTTTGATGAATTTCTCAGTAAACCAGACTTAATACGTCAGTCATTTCCATCTCAAGTAAATTTGTATTGGTATTTGTAATGGTAAACAGGACAAATACTGAGGAAAACCTTTTTTTCACAGTTTAAACTGATAGTTGTGTGCAAATATCCGGCTTTATATACCCAACAAAAGATCACGTGTGTGTGTGTGTGTGTGTG
>FLSR01001519.1:0-10865 GCA_900092035.1 Leuciscus waleckii
GGCAGATTAGTAAACTCTTAAGGGACGAGCCCTGTTTGCTGTCACGTCATGCAAACGCTCACTTCTCGTCTGCTGGTTTGTTCTGTAGAGGAGAGGTTGCCCGGAGGAAAATTGCACTGCTCAGATGTTGCTCTTCCAAAGTTCAGGTGAAGTTCATCTCGGTTATGTTTCATTTTAGTATGAACTTTGTTTCTCCTAAACTTTTTTTTTTTTTTTTTTTTACCCGTAAATGAAGAAATAAAAAGGACAAATCAATGATTGTCATCCAGTAAGAGTATAAAGCTATAAAATGAATGTGGATAGAGCTCAGATCATTTGATCTAAATTAAATCTTACTGAGATATCTGACTTCTGATTGCAGGTATATTAGCAAACTGAGATATTGTTAAGATCTCTTCTTTTCTCAGGATAAAAGTCTTACGCATTTAAGCAAATTTGCTACATTCAACCAGGGACGTCACTAGGATTGGAAGACGGGGGGGCTTAGCCTCCATGGTATTTGTAACTTGCGTTTGAAAAATCTTTGCACTCACATCTAGAGCTTCACTTATGTCAACAAGCAGTTGACAACCAGTCAAGAAACCAAGATGTTAACAAGTAAAACGTGACTGACATATCCTCTTCTTCCATTTCTACTCTGTTAAAGAAAAGTCAAATATATCCCCCAAAAAATGTCCCCTTTCCTTTACCTCAAGAAAACGTAGCTAAAGGTAAGCAGCTAATTAAAAACAACTTACAATTTCACTCTGTATCACAACACTTACCAATCTTCCTTTCACCATGAGCGTGTGTATCGGTGTGTGCGGGCGAGAGGGTGCATAGCGAGTTCAACTTCAGACCAAACTCGACGCGTCCGCATGAGCACGAGGGTGCGCGCGGCAAAAATGACGTCATTGCGGTGTGGACGGTCGTGCGCGTTGGGTGCGCAAGACCCCATATGAACGACTTCAAGATGAACGACTTCGAGCCGAATCTGGCCGAGCTCTTACTTTTCACCACACCGGCACCCAGTTTGCACGTCTAAATGAGTTGCTTACATTTAAAAAATAAGCATACAATAGCATAAAAAGTATTTTTAATGAACATAAAGATCCATGTTTAATAAAAATGTTCACGAAACTTAATGAAATGTCTAGTGAAGTTAGAAAATATGTAAGAGATCGTTAATTCAGTTATATTGTATACACATTCTCATATCCATATATTTTGTTTTATTGTCACTAGTAATAATCTCAGGGTTTACTGGGTTTTACACGATTCTTTTTGTAGTGTTAGTGTGGTATTGGTGGTGCAGTGTACTAAAATAAACATTATCACGTGTGTATAGCTTCTTCTTCTAACCACTGATTCCTGATGGTTTAGAGGACAATTACTCGAGTCGCCCCCTGTCGTTTCAAAGAATAGTGCAACGGCGAGCACATCGTCCGTTTGGGGAGGAGCGCGCGCAGTCTGCGGAGACTAGCGCTGTGGAGCCAGGTGAAAGTATAAACAAGGCTTAACGACAAGCAAAGCGCACGTTTCTCACAGAGCATGACCTGTGCAATGAATGTCCTTGTAATTCGCTTCAACCTTTCCGAACTTTATAAAAGATTATTTTTCGGAAGGTTTGAGTGGTGTGTGTGTGTGAGAGAGAGAGGAATTAGAAGCAAGCAGAATACGGTTGTTTCTAAAGCACACGTATCTATGTCAAGTCAAGTCACCTTCATTTATATAGCGCTTTTAACAATATGAACTGTTTCAAAGCAGCTTTACAGAGATGATAGGAAATTAAAGTAGCAGAGATTGTTTTGGCTTTACAGCAGCTCTAGAATAAAGTTATTGCCCAGCTAAAGTTAGTTTTGATCGATTCACTTCCGTTGCAAAGATCATTAGTTATTAACTTGCTAACACAACGCCGTTTAAAAACTAAACTCAGACTCGATTCTGAAATTCTCTGAATCGATCCAGAATTGTTGGAGAGAGAATCTATAACACAATATCACATAAATTAAACATAAACAGTTATTTCCTGTATGCCAGGCCTATATGCTTTACTCTCGCGTGTCACGTGACCAGAGTGTAGCAATTAATCGTTCAGTAGTTTTAGTTTCAGTAGTTTCTACAGACAGGCCAGTAGCCCTGCAGCGGAAACGCAACTTGGTTTTGGGATCTGTGCTTGAGGTCCAAGGCTATTGGCTTCGCCCGTCACGTTGTTAGCTCTGGCTTGCACTGGCCCGACAGTGGAAAAGCGACTATTGTTTCTCTCTGACCTGCTGCAGTTTTTCTTGATGATGGTCTTTCTCCCGCAGATCCCGCAGCTCCAGGCAACGATTCCTAAGTTCAGTGGTCAGTTCCTGCACACACGTCTGAGACTGGGCAAGAGTAACCTCATTACGCTGGAGTCTGTAACACACACAAACAGGGGTTTGGGAAGTTTGTTAATGTTGTGGAGTTTAATGGCAATCAATTCAGACATTTGTAAAAACGGTTTCATTGCATTTGGACGGTGAACATAGAGGTTGGAAAAGGATTGCAGCATGACATTAACAGGCCATCGACTGAAAAAAAAATTGCCACTTCAAACATTTCCAGTGTAGATCTGGGTTAAGGACTGGTCAAAGCTAGGGATGTTCATTTCTTTCCCTGCGCTCGTTAACAGATCATTAACTGTTAACTGACAAGATTTTGTTAAATTAGAAGTAAATGAATTAAGACAGAATGTGTCTGTGACCCATTAAAAATACAAAAAAAAAATTTCCAGGAGTTTAGTTTTACATGCACAAATAGCAGTGGGCAGTGGTGACTGAAGGCGGTGACTGAGTAGTTCTGACGTCACATTTTTATGGAAGTCAAAGGCTCGTGAAAAAGCACAGCTACTTTATACATGCTGTGGATTGACACAGATTGGTTTTGAAACTTATATGGTAGTTACATAGCCCCTAGACCTCTGCTATCATGAAAGAAGCCAGAAAATTTCAGTTTTGACAATATGGGACCTTTAAAAGCCAGTTGCACTCACGCCATGGCGGATTCGCTATTTAGATGGCAGAATCTGCAAGCGGAAAAACTGAACGCGTCTCCAGAGAGCAAACAGATCTGCTCGTGCATGAGGTTAAAGCATGCAAGCAGACCATCAACGGGACAAGCCGGATTCCACCATATCTTTATGTACACAATAATATTCTTTTACATTTTAATATTTGCCACGTTTGTGTGCTGCTGGCATTGCCCTGTGTGTTTAATAAGCATTAAATAAAAAAATAAAAATAATAAATGCACCATTGACTTTAGACCAGGTTTCAGTTGCCTCAAAATAGCAACGCGCCAACCAAGTGCCCGAATACACCTTGTTTTCAGACCATGGGCGCACAAATGGGCGCAAATGCATTTGCTATTTAAACAACGTGGCGCAGGACGTGAAAATGATAACTACGTCGGGCTGAAACTAGCAAAGAACGCTTCTGTCACGCCGCATTGCCTTACACATCTCTAACTTAAACAGGAGCGTGAAGTCCAAACTAGAGGCTTAGTATTACTAGCTAGTTTATAACTAACTCTGTACTTCATTCGGAGGCTCCATTTGTTTTTCTGGCAGAAAATAGGTCGTAAACTCTCCTTAAAAGTAATGCGTTGTCGCATAGAATGACGTCTATTTTTCTTAATCTAATCAGAAGCCTTCTAATAGGTAAACAGGAAATATTCTGAACAGCACATGTTTTCAAACTCATTCTTGACTGGCCTAAACTGAAAGAAAAAAATTAATTAAAGCATAAGTTATCAAACTCAAAACATTAAACTTTTAATTGAAAATATCTTAATAGCCCACACATGGAGGAGAAAAGAAATGGGAAGAAAAATTTAAGTGATGAAGAAATTCTTCTTTTAATTGATGGATGCAAAGAAACCAAACCAGTCCTTTCAAAGCAAATTAGACTAATCTGTCACAAACCACAAGAAGGGTGAGATTTGGCAGGACATAAAATAAATGCAAAAGGCTGTGAGCAGAGGGAGATAAAGGAAGTTAGGAAGAAGTGGAGCGACCTTAAGACACAAGCAATTGAGGATTTTCCTTGCACAAAACATGTTCTCTCTGGAGGTGGGTCTTGAAATTGTCTACAGTGCTCTTTCTGCAGGACCTCCTCAATCTCTTCACCTCCCAGATCAACAACAGGTATTTTCCACAGCATGGACAAATTATGCAATGCATGCTCCTTTCACCTTTGCTGCTCTTTCTGGCTCCATTGCAATTAGTAACTAGGACATTTGGGCTGTATTCAAAACCTGTACTACTTTATCTGAAATATTAGCCTGACTAAACTGACAAAATAGACAATCAAACAAATTAAAATCTGCTGTCACAAGCCCCTGTGGAGACATGACCACCTCCACGATACTTCTTTCCACTGTTACCCGTGTTTTGGTATGTGCAGAATTTAATTTCTCCTCTGCTTGTGTGGAAGGGTTTAAGTATGGTGTAATCAGCCACTTTTTAAGTGGGTGGGCAGAATCACCCAGCAGAATGCCATTATACTCCCCAGAATCAAAATTTTCAAATCATTCTTATGATAAAGCTGTCATGCTTTGAACCTGGCCATCTAGCAACACAGTTTAAAAAACGTAAACTTGGGTCACAGATGACTTGAGTGTTTAGTAAATGAAAGCCCTGTGAATAGGAATTCACAAAAGCATTTATCCACTGTGGGTGCTTTTATCCTGATTTGTGTCCCATCAATGCAGCCAAGTACATCAGGGAAACCAGCAATGGCATGGAACTTTTGTCTGTTTATACACTGAACTTTTGTACATTTATGCTTGGCATGCACATGTAGTTGTTCATAAGTGACACCCTGTGGATCACTCTACATACTAATCGAGTACTCTACATAGTCAGCAGCCATGTCACCCTGTAGCCCAAGACCGGTTGCCCACTGAAGCTAAGCAGGGCTGAGCCTGGTTAGTACCTGGATGGGAGACCTCCTCAGAAAACCAGGTTGCTGCTGGAAGAGGTGTTAGAGAGGCCATTAGGGGGCGCTCACCCTGTGGTCTGTGTGGGTCCTAACGCCCCAGTATAGTGACGGGGACACTGTACTGCCAAAAGTGCACCGTCCTTCGGATGAGACGTTAAACCGAGGTCCTGACTCTCTGTGGTCATTAAAAATCCCATTAAAAAAGAGTAGGGGTGTAACCCCGGCATCCTGGCCAAATTTGCCCCTTGGCCTCTGTCCATCATGGCCTCCTAATCATCCCCATATACTGATTGGCTTCATCGCTCTGTCTCCTCTCCACCAGTAAGCTGGTGTGTGGTGGGCGTTCTGGCGCAATATGGCTGCCGTAGCATCATCCAAGTGGATGCTGCACATTGGTGGCGGCTTTATTTAACCCCTAGTAAAGCATGCTGACCTCTGCAGCTGTGTCCCTGTGGCCCGACTCAAGCGGTCACATAACTTACACCGGACGGGGCGAGGACGCACCTGTTGCCCGTGTTTTAACATCAGGGTCAAGGCCAGAGCTTGACAGGCCTACTGTAAGTCGGGTGACAAATGAATAAATAGCTTCCAGCGCTTCTTTGTGATCAGAGAGCATTGTCGGAGGAGAAGCAAGTTATGAAGTGAGGTGTCAAAATATACAGAACCATAAAGATGAGCATTATATGGAAATGTCATGAGAGATGCAGTGCAAGCATTAGTTATCGGTTTGATCAATGTTCGTTAACGATGGCACTGACAACTGATTTTTAATAATAATAATAATAATATTGATTTAATAATAATAATTAATGAATAAATACATATTTTTATTATTATTATTATTAATAGTGCTCAACCGATACGTAAAAAAAAAAAACTGATTCCGATATCTTAGAGAGCAGGGTGGCCGATATGAAGCCAATAAATTTATAATTAACATTTATGTATATATAAACATTTAAACATAAACATATATATAAAACATATAAACATTTCATATATATAAAAAGAAAAACTAATCGGCCGATATCTAAAAAATGTCCAATATCGGCCGATATATCGGCATTGCCGATATATCGGTCGGCCACTAATTATTAATCTATTATAGTATATTGTATTTACTCATTACTTGTTAAGTTTTGATTGATGTAGTTTAATGATTATTGAAAATAAAAAAGACTAAACAAAAAAACATACATTCTGCATAGTAGTTATCAGGTAAATATTATGATAATATATGAAAACATCCTACTTTGACATGATTGATAAATAATAATAATTAAAAAAAAAAAATATATATATATATATAAATAATAAAGGTTAGCAAAACTTGGTTGCAAAATCGATTTTTAATATTCAGTTATTTTATTCATCACAATTTAATCCAAATTTTTCATTTTATGAAATTAAACAAGCACACATATCAGTCCAATCTTCCCTCAAAGATTTTGCAAATAGACATTGAACACAATTTCAGTCAAGGGCAATAAGACATCAAAATCACTCATAGCACTGGGGAAAACGTCCTACAGTATTCATCCATTATCACTTAGCCTACTATTTACAGTTTCAAATCAGGGCGATGTGGCGGTTGAATCAATGATGCGCTGAACAACCCGACCTTTGCTCTTCGTGTGTTGATGGCCAAAAAAGTCACTGTTTCGGACATCCCCGAAACCACAGTTGTGGTTAGTTATACGTTTTTATTCTCATTTTCAATAGAAACCGGAACTAAATTACAATTTTAAGGTCACTTACTTGGCACAAGGAACCTCTCCTTTTTATGTTATGACATTACAAAAATTCACGTTACGTCACGTATTTAAATTACGCACACATAATGAGTAAAATGCTTTTATTTTATTTTATTTGTTCCTCAAACGCAATTAAATTATTGAGGAGCTGCCGGATTTTAGATTAACTCTGGCCTATGAAAAACTGGTTGTCATCAAGATTGTCACATGTTTTTCGAATGCACATTTTAGACGCATCATCCCTGCGCTCAACAACCAAAACAGACAGCAACAAAACCCAGCGATCAAGAACTAAATCTGATGCCCTGTTTAGTTTTATGAATACGGCTGTAACTCTCAAGCTGAACCCGTTGCTCTTGAAACAAACTTTGTTGTATTATTTTAATTTAATACTGTGATGCTGCTTTGATACAATCTGTATTGTGAAAAGCGCTATACAAATAAACTTGACTTGACTTGACTTGACTTAATTGTGCAATTATCCTGTAACAAAGACACCTTAACAATAAAGCAGGACCAATAATTTTTTGTTTATTTTTTGTGGAATGCAAAAGTCACTTTTGAGCTGTTTTTAATACAACAGCTTTGTTTAGCTCTTAATATATGGTAATACTCAATTTCAATATAGAGTCATTTGCACCACTTTTACTGTATTCCTGGTGTTTTTTAGCTTTTCTGGAGCCTGACAGGCTTACACCGTGTCCTAACTACACGCGATAAAATATTATTTTCCATGTTAATCAGAGTGTGTGTCCTAACCAGGCGCAACGACGACACGCAACGATTCTATTTTAGAAACGGTTTCTATTTTTCTGCGACGTCGCGCTGGAACAACAAACACAAAGTGTGGCGATGATAATCTAAAAAAAAAGGTACTGTTTATGTGCTTTATTTAATGTTAAAAGCGTGTAATGTGACTCTGAATAACATTTAGTGCTCCAGCTTTGTAGCTGTAAAAGCAACAATGGATAATTCACCTCAGATCTTCAAATTAAACAAATGGAAACAAGAACGTTCAAACTGTGAACAAAACAAGTGTATTCTTCGACAAAGATTGTTTTAGTAACTCAGTAGCCGATGTATTTGAATAATGTTTAAATGGTGTAATATTTGTGAATTTGATTATCCATTTTCTTGCAGGTGCCGTCGAGATTACTCTTGTGCTATGCACTCGCCGTGAGACTCCGCCCACACGCTGGTCTGATTGGCTGACTCCGCCCACACTCTGTTCTGATTGGCTGTGGATTTTGATTGATTTTTACGCATCTCGCAGTCGCGTCGCGTGTGGACAGACACATTATCTGTCGCTGGAATCTTATCGCATCGCGTCTGTTAGCCTCAGGAACCGTTGTTGTATGTTCACGATGTCTCATTTCAGAGTCAACTATACCTTTAATAAAATGAAAAGAGCAATGTAAATTGGAGAGTGTCGAGGAAGGGCAGGTGGGCCGTTGTGCTCTATGGGATATTATTGGATCAAGCTGTTATGCGTTAGGTGACAAACATGTATATTTCTGTCCAACAACTTAAGCCTTAAAACAAAATGAATGAGATCCGTGTAGTTAATGTGTGATTCATGTTTTCCAGCACTGAATCCTATTTTGTTCTCCTGTAGGCTTTCCTGGACAGATGGCTTGTAAAGAAAACAGCACGCCACCCCGTAATCATATGTGCAATAAATGCTGCTGGTTAAGACCCTGTGGATTGACTACAGATGGCACTTCAGTTTCAACACCTCCACTCTAATGAATGAGTGCAAAACTATCAAAAATTTTAGCTTTCAGTTTCAAAGCAGTGCAAAGCGTCTATGTGTGATGGCGTCGGTGCAAACTGTGCATATTGTGAGAATAAGGCTCAATGATGACATAAGTGATGGTCAATGGCATGTTTGCCCTTCGTATCCAGTCCTTGGCATTTGAAGCAGGCATCTGTTCTTTTGGACCGGTTCACTGTAGCACAGAATTGGGATACCAAGTCTGATATTAACGGCATGCGACCGTGTTAAAGGAGAGACTCAAAAAGTGTCTAATTAAAACTAAGCAACTCTTTATTTTGGTAGTCCACTTTAGACATACTAACTGTGAGTAGTGTTGCGTCTACATGTCATTACAGTATTAGTAGACTGTCTGCTTAATATCTGCTAACACTTTATTCTGATTATCCTCAACGGACATTCTACTGACTATACGTAACTTTACAACTACATGTCAAATTATTTTAACTCTAACCATAAGCTAACAGTCTACTTACTCATACTCCAGTTATAGTTACAGTAGTTGATGTAGTTGCACAAACTGAGAGTCATTAGAAATATTTAAGACTCCAGCTTTGATATCTAACCACTTTTAATGATAAAACTAGGTTGCAGTAATTTCTGAGTTTATGACAGGAGTGCAAAACAATCAATCTGTATTTTTTCATATTTTGAATAGAATAACAACACAAATTAATATTCTGTCACGTCTGCTCCGGTTTATGTGTGTTTTACATAGAGACTCTACAAAGCATCCGTTAGGGCTCTTAGTCCATATAGTGCGGATATTTGAATAATTATTTATTTATTCTCACGTTTGCAAAATATTTCGTCATACAGAATATAATTTCTATTCATTTCCCACTGAATTATGCGTTCTGAAGAGCTGAAAGAGCGTTTAGACCGAGCTCTGTCTCTCCTTTTCTTATTTTTGCATGAGTTATGACTCATCGAGCGCTCGTTTGGTCTAGAGCTGTCAATCATGTTACATGATCATAATTCCTGCAGTGTACAGAATTGTACTTATGTAATATCATTTTGCAGAAATGCTACTACAGGTAGGCTACATTTTTCCAATGAGCCTGGGCTGGATGAGGTACAGTAACTTGGAAAATGCAGTAAGTTCTTTTCAAATTCAACAATGTTGTTCATTGCGCATTAACATGCATCCACATTATCCTAGGGGTGCAATGGCCACAATTTGAGTTCACCCCAGCTAGAAATTGTATTGGACGTGGACTCCAACATCGCTCCGACGTCAAATTTTGGATGAAAATGAAAATTGGGTTGACGTCTAAACATTTCTTTGATGTCAGACTCCAACGTAATTGAACAACTCCAAAAACTGCATTACCAGCCTCACTTATTACACACCAGATTTACTTTATTTCTCATATGTGTACAAAAGTTCTTATTGAGATTAACAAAAGTTTAGATGTTGACATTTAATTGAAAATAATAGTTATGTATGTCACCATTATGGTGATCAGTGTTTATTTTAGTTGAGCAGTTTGACTCTTGATGTTTTAATGCTAGATTTTCTCTGGCTGCTGTAACATTTTATGATTTAAATCCACATTAGATCGTGATCGGAAAGTCATACAAACACTCAATGGTGGTTTAAAGTGAGTTTTGAGTAAAAACATAATATTAATCTTTTACATTATGCTAATTGTAGCTCTAATGCACCTGTTGCGCCTGGAGCTAATCTGTTCCATTTATTAATTTGTTAAAATAATTCACATAAGGTCCCAAGAATATGAATAAAATCAATAAATTGGATTTTTTTTTACTTATAATCATGCATTTCGTTTTTTGTGAAAAAAGGTCTCCTGTCACTGTTACTGTTCAAAATCTCAAAATTCATACCCTTTAAAGTAGTACCAGGAATAAAAAAATAATTAAAATTAAAATCAAGTTTAGATAAATTTGCTTGTAAAACTCAATACTCGACTAAACTTAACTTTATTAACTTCTTCTGCAGTGCAATTATAGATTACTGTTCTAATTACTCTCTTTAAAAAGTATCGCACTACTTATCAACCTCATTGAACAATGCAACATGCTTTTCTAAATTATTTCAAATAAATTAATAAAATAAAATTGCATACATTATTCTTGAACTGACCAAATTATTTAAAGGGAGAAGGATTCAATATCTTGATGTTAAATCCACTATTGTTTTATATAGATTGTTCTATGCAGTATTTAATGCAATTACATCAGAAGTAACTAATTAAATTACAGAGACATTATGAGTATTCCCTTACTTTACTATTTCAAGGGAGAATTTATTAAATTACAGTAATGAATTATTTAGTAATGCATAACACCCAGCACTGTGTACTGTTTGGTTTTAAAGTCAATTCTGGTGATTAACACTGAAGGATTTTTGACAGCTTTTCCTGTGAT
>FLSR01001521.1:0-12762 GCA_900092035.1 Leuciscus waleckii
ATTAATATGATTTAAATAAAAACATAACTTAAAAAATAAAAACAAATTTGACTAACATAAATTAAATACATTATCATTCATTAAATAAATTAGTAGAAATGAATACAATGACATAATGACATAATATCACAGATACTCATAACGTAAAATATGATTTAAAACAAATTGATTCAAATAAAATTAAATTAGTTTTGTTCCTGTTTTTGAGCATTAGGTGTGTGTTATAGACAAGTGACGTTCTAAAAACAGCACTGAGATAAAATAAATCAACACAAACTGATTTAAATAAATCATTTGATTTAAAAAAAAAACTAAATTTTATTTAAATAAACAGACAAAAACATTTGATTAAAATAAATAAATAATGCAGTGATAAATTGATTAAAATAAATACAATTTGATGTAAAATACAAAACTAAATTTGATTAAAATAGATTTAATTCAAATAAATTAAATCTAAAAGATTCTAAAAGATTGAAACAAAATTGTATTTAAATAAACATTTGATTAAAATGATTTTTTTCAAATAAATACAATTTGATGTAAATAAATAAGTAAATATTCAAAAACATGATTTAAATGAATAAATTTGATTAAAATAAAGAAGTCAAATAAATAAAATCGAAACTATTCTAAAAGATTGAAAACCCCAGAGACAAATGCATAAATATAAATAAATGTAAATGTAGGTCTACTAATACTGTCAAAATGTTCTGTTTCGAATGGCGTTTTTGCTGCAGTTTTAACTAAACACAAGCCATGTGTGTGTGCAGAATAATCCACACTATAATTAACTGCTTATTTATATATATATATATTTATTTATTTATTTATATTTATTTTTTATTTTTTGTGATAAATGCATAATTATCACTATCAGTTTTATGTATTTTCATTTGTTTCTGCTAAGGGATTATTTACAGTTTTATATTTGAGTTTTATAATTATCATCATTATTGTTTTCATTTAAATACTTGTTGCAAATATTTTGGGTGGTATAATAAGCACTATTGGTTCGAATTAATTAAATATATTATTATAGTTGAAGAAGGATGGGTGTGCGTCGAGACACGAGGACGGCGTCGAGACACACGCCGCGACTCAGGACGGGTCGAGACACACACCCCCCCGAAATTTGATGTGAAAATGTGTTTAATAATCACAATTAAACTAAATAGTCCTAAAACATGCTTCATTTTCTTTATGTAAAAATATACTGATTGTTTGATGTCTTAATGAGAGAAACACACTGAGGCCTGTGTGATTTCATACATCACTGGGGTTGTTGTGTCATGTTTACAGGGTTCTTGCAGCTTTCAGTAAGCCAAATTTAAGACCTTTTTAAGACATTTTAAGACCATAAAGATTGAAATGTAAGACCTACACGACGCATTAACCAGCAAATAACAAATAAAATTAGCATCAATATGCACTTTTTGTTTACATAAAGATTAAAATAATAACATTAAAAATGATGGCCAGATTTTAAAAGAGTGTCTTGCAACATGTTATCTACTAACATGAACAAGTTCAAATAAAGTTTTGACAAAAAAAAGGTTTTATAAAAAGATAAACCTCACATATTTCAGCCTTTAAACCATTTTTTATAAAAAGAATGAGTCAAAAAAATATAAATTACTGACATTTACAATGCACTTTAGCTTATCTTTTATTATTAATAGTAAAATTTGGTCCGGTTTTCCCGTGGCGTCTGTCGTTGCTATGCAACCATGCCCTGCGCTCTCCACAACGAGGAAGAAGTTTTAGTGGCTAATGGATTTCGACCGCCGATACGAGATTTATTTACTGATTGGTTTCAGTAAGGCTCCGCTTTGTAGGCTACGACTCGATACTGTTTTGCTACTTTGTAATAACTTTCTGCGGCCAGCGTTTCTGGAAATGAACGAGGGTAAAGCCTTTTTTAGACCTGACTAAATGAAATTTAAGACCTCGGATGAAAATCTGGCCGTTTTTAAGACGTTTTAAAGTTCAGAAAGTTCCGAATTTTAGACTTTTTAAGACCCCGCGGGAACCCTGTATTTAACATCAAAATACTGCAGTGCATGCTGGGAAACACCCAATCAGTGAACGGTTTTTGCATTAGAATGTGCAGGGGTTTCTTTTTTTATTCGACAAATTATTTGACAGTCGTAAGCGGTGTCAGAATGAATGACGAGAAATCGGTATCAGCTGCAAAATTCCTGATTATGAAGATCCCTATCAAACACTGAGCCTTACTCACCTTTATGACCCATCATAACCGCCAGATGAAGAGGAGTGTTTCCTGTAAGACAAGACCAAACTGAGTCATTCACAGTCAGGACAAGCCCAACAACCAATCAACCGTTCAGCAGGAAATGACATCAGATCAAACTTCAGGAGAATGTGCTGATGTATATCAGTGTTGTTTTACCATCACTGAGATTTATAAGTTTCTATTTATAGTTTGAAATAGATTTTAGAATTATACTTTCATTTTAGTTTCATAATTTTGTCAAGTGATTCATTTCGTTTTTTAAATGTCTATATAGTTTTTATGAATTTTATTTCAGTTTTAGTTTCACTTATTTTAGTACTTCAAGTTAACGTAATTGAAAATGAGAAATGTTGCCTAGGCAACTATATTTTAAGTAATTTAACATTTATTTAATGTAAAAAAAATTATGGTTCTCGATCACCATGCTTTTGACGCATTATAGTTCTAGATCATCGTTATCATTATGGCTATGAATAATAACATCATTTTACATCATTATGATTCTGGATTATTATGATTCTCGACCACCATGTTTTTAAATTCCTGAGGTTCTAGATTAGCATGATTCTGGATTATTATGACTCTCGATCATCATGTTTTCGAGTCCCTGAGGTTCTAGATTAGCATGATTCTGGATTATTATGACTCTCGATCATCATGTTTTCGAGTCCCTGAGGTTCTAGATTAGCATGATTCTGGATTATTATGACTCTCGATCATCATGTTTTCGAGTCCCTGAGGTTCTAGATTAGCATGATTCTGGATTATTATGACTCTCGATCATCATGTTTTCGAGTCCCTGAGGTTCTAGATTAGCATGATTCTGGATTATTATGACTCTCGATCATCATGTTTTCGAGTCCCTGAGGTTCTAGATTAGCATGATTCTGGATTATTATGACTCTCGATCATCATGTTTTCGAGTCCCTGAGGTTCTAGATTAGCATGATTCTGGATTATTATGACTCTCGATCATCATGTTTTCGAGTCCCTGAGGTTCTAGATTAGCATGATTCTGGATTATTATGACTCTCGATCATCATGTTTTCGAGTCCCTGAGGTTCTAGATTAGCATGATTCTGGATTATTATGACTCTCGATCATCATGTTTTCGAGTCCCTGAGGTTCTAGATTAGCATGATTCTGGATTATTATGACTCTCGATCATCATGTTTTCGAGTCCCTGAGGTTCTAGATTAGCATGATTCTGGATTATTATGACTCTCGATCATCATGTTTTCGAGTCCCTGAGGTTCTAGATTAGCATGATTCTGGATTATTATGACTCTCGATCATCATGTTTTCGAGTCCCTGAGGTTCTAGATTAGCATGATTCTGGATTATTATGACTCTCGATCATCATGTTTTCGAGTCCCTGAGGTTCTAGATTAGCATGATTCTGGATTATTATGACTCTCGATCATCATGTTTTCGAGTCCCTGAGGTTCTAGATTAGCATGATTCTGGATTATTATGACTCTCGATCATCATGTTTTCGAGTCCCTGAGGTTCTAGATTAGCATGATTCTGGATTATTATGACTCTCGATCATCATGTTTTCGAGTCCCTGAGGTTCTAGATTAGCATGATTCTGGATTATTATGACTCTCGATCATCATGTTTTCGAGTCCCTGAGGTTCTAGATTAGCATGATTCTGGATTATTATGACTCTCGATCATCATGTTTTCGAGTCCCTGAGGTTCTAGATTAGCATGATTCTGGATTATTATGACTCTCGATCATCATGTTTTCGAGTCCCTGAGGTTCTAGATTAGCATGATTCTGGATTATTATGACTCTCGATCATCATGTTTTCGAGTCCCTGAGGTTCTAGATTAGCATGATTCTGGATTATTATGACTCTCGATCATCATGTTTTCGAGTCCCTGAGGTTCTAGATTAGCATGATTCTGGATTATTATGACTCTCGATCATCATGTTTTCGAGTCCCTGAGGTTCTAGATTAGCATGATTCTGGATTATTATGACTCTCGATCATCATGTTTTCGAGTCCCTGAGGTTCTAGATTAGCATGATTCTGGATTATTATGACTCTCGATCATCATGTTTTCGAGTCCCTGAGGTTCTAGATTAGCATGATTCTGGATTATTATGACTCTCGATCATCATGTTTTCGAGTCCCTGAGGTTCTAGATTAGCATGATTCTGGATTATTATGACTCTCGATCATCATGTTTTCGAGTCCCTGAGGTTCTAGATTAGCATGATTCTGGATTATTATGACTCTCGATCATCATGTTTTCGAGTCCCTGAGGTTCTAGATTAGCATGATTCTGGATTATTATGACTCTCGATCATCATGTTTTCGAGTCCCTGAGGTTCTAGATTAGCATGATTCTGGATTATTATGACTCTCGATCATCATGTTTTCGAGTCCCTGAGGTTCTAGATTAGCATGATTCTGGATTATTATGACTCTCGATCATCATGTTTTCGAGTCCCTGAGGTTCTAGATTAGCATGATTCTGGATTATTATGACTCTCGATCATCATGTTTTCGAGTCCCTGAGGTTCTAGATTAGCATGATTCTGGATTATTATGACTCTCGATCATCATGTTTTCGAGTCCCTGAGGTTCTAGATTAGCATGATTCTGGATTATTATGACTCTCGATCATCATGTTTTCGAGTCCCTGAGGTTCTAGATTAGCATGATTCTGGATTATTATGACTCTCGATCATCATGTTTTCGAGTCCCTGAGGTTCTAGATTAGCATGATTCTGGATTATTATGACTCTCGATCATCATGTTTTCGAGTCCCTGAGGTTCTAGATTAGCATGATTCTGGATTATTATGACTCTCGATCATCATGTTTTCGAGTCCCTGAGGTTCTAGATTAGCATGATTCTGGATTATTATGACTCTCGATCATCATGTTTTCGAGTCCCTGAGGTTCTAGATTAGCATGATTCTGGATTATTATGACTCTCGATCATCATGTTTTCGAGTCCCTGAGGTTCTAGATTAGCATGATTCTGGATTATTATGACTCTCGATCATCATGTTTTCGAGTCCCTGAGGTTCTAGATTAGCATGATTCTGGATTATTATGACTCTCGATCATCATGTTTTCGAGTCCCTGAGGTTCTAGATTAGCATGATTCTGGATTATTATGACTCTCGATCATCATGTTTTCGAGTCCCTGAGGTTCTAGATTAGCATGATTCTGGATTATTATGACTCTCGATCATCATGTTTTCGAGTCCCTGAGGTTCTAGATTAGCATGATTCTGGATTATTATGACTCTCGATCATCATGTTTTCGAGTCCCTGAGGTTCTAGATTAGCATGATTCTGGATTATTATGACTCTCGATCATCATGTTTTCGAGTCCCTGAGGTTCTAGATTAGCATGATTCTGGATTATTATGACTCTCGATCATCATGTTTTCGAGTCCCTGAGGTTCTAGATTAGCATGATTCTGGATTATTATGACTCTCGATCATCATGTTTTCGAGTCCCTGAGGTTCTAGATTAGCATGATTCTGGATTATTATGACTCTCGATCATCATGTTTTCGAGTCCCTGAGGTTCTAGATTAGCATGATTCTGGATTATTATGACTCTCGATCATCATGTTTTCGAGTCCCTGAGGTTCTAGATTAGCATGATTCTGGATTATTATGACTCTCGATCATCATGTTTTCGAGTCCCTGAGGTTCTAGATTAGCATGATTCTGGATTATTATGACTCTCGATCATCATGTTTTCGAGTCCCTGAGGTTCTAGATTAGCATGATTCTGGATTATTATGACTCTCGATCATCATGTTTTCGAGTCCCTGAGGTTCTAGATTAGCATGATTCTGGATTATTATGACTCTCGATCATCATGTTTTCGAGTCCCTGAGGTTCTAGATTAGCATGATTCTGGATTATTATGACTCTCGATCATCATGTTTTCGAGTCCCTGAGGTTCTAGATTAGCATGATTCTGGATTATTATGACTCTCGATCATCATGTTTTCGAGTCCCTGAGGTTCTAGATTAGCATGATTCTGGATTATTATGACTCTCGATCATCATGTTTTCGAGTCCCTGAGGTTCTAGATTAGCATGATTCTGGATTATTATGACTCTCGATCATCATGTTTTCGAGTCCCTGAGGTTCTAGATTAGCATGATTCTGGATTATTATGACTCTCGATCATCATGTTTTCGAGTCCCTGAGGTTCTAGATTAGCATGATTCTGGATTATTATGACTCTCGATCATCATGTTTTCGAGTCCCTGAGGTTCTAGATTAGCATGATTCTGGATTATTATGACTCTCGATCATCATGTTTTCGAGTCCCTGAGGTTCTAGATTAGCATGATTCTGGATTATTATGACTCTCGATCATCATGTTTTCGAGTCCCTGAGGTTCTAGATTAGCATGATTCTGGATTATTATGACTCTCGATCATCATGTTTTCGAGTCCCTGAGGTTCTAGATTAGCATGATTCTGGATTATTATGACTCTCGATCATCATGTTTTCGAGTCCCTGAGGTTCTAGATTAGCATGATTCTGGATTATTATGACTCTCGATCATCATGTTTTCGAGTCCCTGAGGTTCTAGATTAGCATGATTCTGGATTATTATGACTCTCGATCATCATGTTTTCGAGTCCCTGAGGTTCTAGATTAGCATGATTCTGGATTATTATGACTCTCGATCATCATGTTTTCGAGTCCCTGAGGTTCTAGATTAGCATGATTCTGGATTATTATGACTCTCGATCATCATGTTTTCGAGTCCCTGAGGTTCTAGATTAGCATGATTCTGGATTATTATGACTCTCGATCATCATGTTTTCGAGTCCCTGAGGTTCTAGATTAGCATGATTCTGGATTATTATGACTCTCGATCATCATGTTTTCGAGTCCCTGAGGTTCTAGATTAGCATGATTCTGGATTATTATGACTCTCGATCATCATGTTTTCGAGTCCCTGAGGTTCTAGATTAGCATGATTCTGGATTATTATGACTCTCGATCATCATGTTTTCGAGTCCCTGAGGTTCTAGATTAGCATGATTCTGGATTATTATGACTCTCGATCATCATGTTTTCGAGTCCCTGAGGTTCTAGATTAGCATGATTCTGGATTATTATGACTCTCGATCATCATGTTTTCGAGTCCCTGAGGTTCTAGATTAGCATGATTCTGGATTATTATGACTCTCGATCATCATGTTTTCGAGTCCCTGAGGTTCTAGATTAGCATGATTCTGGATTATTATGACTCTCGATCATCATGTTTTCGAGTCCCTGAGGTTCTAGATTAGCATGATTCTGGATTATTATGACTCTCGATCATCATGTTTTCGAGTCCCTGAGGTTCTAGATTAGCATGATTCTGGATTATTATGACTCTCGATCATCATGTTTTCGAGTCCCTGAGGTTCTAGATTAGCATGATTCTGGATTATTATGACTCTCGATCATCATGTTTTCGAGTCCCTGAGGTTCTAGATTAGCATGATTCTGGATTATTATGACTCTCGATCATCATGTTTTCGAGTCCCTGAGGTTCTAGATTAGCATGATTCTGGATTATTATGACTCTCGATCATCATGTTTTCGAGTCCCTGAGGTTCTAGATTAGCATGATTCTGGATTATTATGACTCTCGATCATCATGTTTTCGAGTCCCTGAGGTTCTAGATTAGCATGATTCTGGATTATTATGACTCTCGATCATCATGTTTTCGAGTCCCTGAGGTTCTAGATTAGCATGATTCTGGATTATTATGACTCTCGATCATCATGTTTTCGAGTCCCTGAGGTTCTAGATTAGCATGATTCTGGATTATTATGACTCTCGATCATCATGTTTTCGAGTCCCTGAGGTTCTAGATTAGCATGATTCTGGATTATTATGACTCTCGATCATCATGTTTTCGAGTCCCTGAGGTTCTAGATTAGCATGATTCTGGATTATTATGACTCTCGATCATCATGTTTTCGAGTCCCTGAGGTTCTAGATTAGCATGATTCTGGATTATTATGACTCTCGATCATCATGTTTTCGAGTCCCTGAGGTTCTAGATTAGCATGATTCTGGATTATTATGACTCTCGATCATCATGTTTTCGAGTCCCTGAGGTTCTAGATTAGCATGATTCTGGATTATTATGACTCTCGATCATCATGTTTTCGAGTCCCTGAGGTTCTAGATTAGCATGATTCTGGATTATTATGACTCTCGATCATCATGTTTTCGAGTCCCTGAGGTTCTAGATTAGCATGATTCTGGATTATTATGACTCTCGATCATCATGTTTTCGAGTCCCTGAGGTTCTAGATTAGCATGATTCTGGATTATTATGACTCTCGATCATCATGTTTTCGAGTCCCTGAGGTTCTAGATTAGCATGATTCTGGATTATTATGACTCTCGATCATCATGTTTTCGAGTCCCTGAGGTTCTAGATTAGCATGATTCTGGATTATTATGACTCTCGATCATCATGTTTTCGAGTCCCTGAGGTTCTAGATTAGCATGATTCTGGATTATTATGACTCTC
Source organism: Leuciscus waleckii (assembly GCA_900092035.1). NCBI lineage: Eukaryota > Metazoa > Chordata > Actinopteri > Cypriniformes > Leuciscidae > Leuciscus > Leuciscus waleckii. Next base: position 8,796 of record FLSR01001521.1, read on the forward strand.
GATCATCATGTTTTCGAGTCCCTGAGGTTCTAGATTAGCATGATTCTGGATTATTATGACTCTCGATCATCATGTTTTCGAGTCCCTGAGGTTCTAGATTAGCATGATTCTGGATTATTATGACTCTCGATCATCATGTTTTCGAGTCCCTGAGGTTCTAGATTAGCATGATTCTGGATTATTATGACTCTCGATCATCATGTTTTCGAGTCCCTGAGGTTCTAGATTAGCATGATTCTGGATTATTATGACTCTCGATCATCATGTTTTCGAGTCCCTGAGGTTCTAGATTAGCATGATTCAGTGACCCGTGAGTGACCGCAGCAGAAGCTCAGTGAGTTCAGATCGTTCAGCAGCAGAAGCAGCAGCGCTTGGAATCTCCTCTCGCTACACACACACACAAACACACACTTGTTTCTCTGGGATCACACGGATATATCCGATGGAGTGTTGAAATCATTCTGACCTGATGATGAAATCTGCTAATAAGTAAGTATAACAGCCGGTTCTGACTTTATTAACTCAGTTCTTGAGGAATATGCTGGACAATAAAACCGTTCCTGAGTATATTTGAGATTAAAATGAAATCTATTTTATATTCATTAGTTTTAAGGAATAGTCCAATAACATGATTAGGATGCAAATGTTAATTATATGTCTGTCCAGCTGATAAACACTGAAATGTTTCATGCCTCTTTTCCACTTGTTTCTCTATTATTTGCATGCCATTGTGAGTGTTGTAAGAGCTTGTGTTTACTTGTGTTTGTGTAACGGTGACCCTTTTCATTGTCTTGTGTTACTCCAGCATTCTCTGGCTGTTTTCACATCACAGCTCACTTTACACTCTCAGAAACGTTAAACATGTTCAGAAATGTTATATTAGTATTGATTTCAGTGTTGTCTGATGATCCCTTTTTATTTTTCCCTCAGAAAGTGCAGAATTATGCTTTGGGATGATGGATAATCAACATAGAAGAACTGTTAATGTGAGCAAACAAGAAAAAAAAATTACTAGGAATTTACAGGATTAAAGAGTATTATTTTACAATTAATTACTGTAGTATGAAATTTACAGTCAAATTAATGAATGCTGGGTCATTTTCTTACAAATGACTGGTAATCATGTCAAAATGATGCTGACATCACAGTAATACTGCTCTTGTTTTACTGTGAATTCACATGATAAGAAATGCCATTGTAAGGAATTAGCTTGTTTACCACTGTAATTGTTCTGAAGTCATCATAATGGTGATCAGTGTTCCCGGCGCTTGGGATCTTGGACCTTGTATATTCACATTCAAATTTCTGATCAAGCCAAGTTAGAAAACATTGACAGGCTAGAATGTAAAATAAGCGAATTGGCTGATTTTTAAGTGTTATTTCAGCATTCAATTACCAATATCTTATTTCAAATTCATAATTATTTGTAGATGGATATTTCACAATAGTAAAGCAGCTGCTGAGATTTGTAACACAAGATGTTTTTTCTTCCATCATTTAATGATGCACAGACATCAATACTAGACATACAAAACACAACAATAGCGACAATCAACAAATTATAATAGTAATAAGTATAATAATAAGTAAAATGAACATTACAAAATAAATACACAACACAAACTGCTAAAAGTGAATCAAAAATAAGTCCAGCAGCAAAGATTAAACCAACAAGAATCAAGAAACTCAGCATAATCTATTCATGCCGCACTGCATGCTGGGTAGTATGATATTGTAGATTTTGCAGTTAGATACAAGAGAAGTCGTACTGTGGAATTACTGCGAAAATAATGCAGTTATTAACCTTGAATATAATGTAATTTCACACAAAAAATTTTAACTGTGTACTTCAAAATGCGTTGAACAGCGTTGTGGTAAAATAATGGGCAAGTATATGTTACTATACAGGATTTTTTATAAACCAAGTAAGTGTCTAAAGTTATGATTCAGGATTCGACAGACAAGCTAAAAATACAACAGAATTATATTATTGATTCTGAAAATATTAGAGTCAGTGTTTGACCTAAATGGATAGGCCTAGTTCACCCAAAAATGAACATACTGTCAGTACTCACCTTCATGTCGTTCCACACCTGTAAGCCTTCTGTTCATCTTCAGAACACTAATGAAGATCTTTCTGATGGAATCTGAGAGCTTTCTGTCCCTCCATTGACAGTCTACGCAACTACCACTTACAAAAGAAGATAGTAAAGACACCATTAAATGGATCAATGGAAAGTAACCCACTCCAGTGTTTTAACCTCAATTTTATGAAGCGACGCTCTTGGCAGAAAACAAACAAGCATAATTTACCACTTTATTTACACAATATTAATATCCAGCGCGATTTCGACGCACACGTGTTGTGTTGACGCGAGAGCGGACGTTGTTAGTGTTACGTTTTCCCACAGACCATTCACACCAAGGACGATAACGATATAGATATAGTTCTTCTTCTAAAAATCGTTATACATATGTAAGGGATAATGTAGAGCGAGGCGGTTATAGCGAATAACAACCCCGACAGGCTGAACGGGACCCGACGCTTCAGCCTGTCGGGGGTGTATTCGCTACAACCGCCTCGCTCTACATTATCCCGCTTATTACATGGCTACCTACAAAATAAATAAATAATTTGACACAAAATATTGACATAACACACCACATTCTACATTAGAATTCAACCAGCCATGTAATAAAAAAGAATAGCAGAGTCCACATCAAGACTATAACGATAACGGCACAGAGAAACAATATCAATCGAATCACTTTCAGATGTTTTACCAGCTGATTAACGATAAAAACTCTGACAGCCAATCAGAATCCATCCTGCTTTAACGCGCTCGAGCATTTAAAGCGACAGGCGACACAACTGCAGCGCTTATGATAAACAGAACGATATTGTGCGCTGATTTTGTGGATGATAATACATTAATATAGCGTGAGAGCCTTTAATGGTGAAATATCACAATTATCTGAGTTTTTCCTTTTAATCTGCGGATTAAAGAAGCTTCTTGGAAAAAAATTAAAGCCAACAATCTACTAAATGGAAAACATCAATAATCAAAAGTAGGTCTGTTAAATTAAAGAGTCTGGAAAATGAAGCGTACATTATTAATCTTGTGATTATATTTGTTAAGTTTCATATTCATCTGTGTAAATTTAGTAATCAGAAACCTCTTTTTTATGTGGTATTGAAAGAATTAGAAAATTAAATGGTTTCCATTAAGGACATTACAAACAAAAAAGCTGTTAAACCATTAATTTGTTGAATACATTTAAGATTTTGGAAATGTCAAGTCAAACAAAAATATTGTTTGTTTGGTCTATTATTTAGTTTTGTTTTTACTCACTTTTTTGTATTTTATATTTTTGTATCCTTAACCCTGGCATTTTTATATATTTTGATTTATTTATTTTTATTTTTTGTTCTTGTTCTGTAATTGTTGTTCAAGCAATACATTTTTATTTTTTATCACATAAAAAAAAAGGGTCTGTTATTGTTAAAGAAACATCACGCATAAAATACAAACGTCTGAAAGTAAACTCCGATGTCATTTTTATCCTATCTTCTGACTGTGAGTTTTCTAATATTCCTCTGTTTGCTTCAGATGGCCTCCAGTGAACCTGATAATTATCAGTCGAACGAGGAACCCCAGCCTGGTGACCTCATCGAGATCTTCAGACCAGCCTATCAGCACTGGGCTCTTTACCTGGGAGACGGTTACATCATCAACCTCACTCCTGTCGGTCAGTAGCGTCATCATGGCTCAAAGATGAGCTCAGAATAATATTTAGGCCTGAATTTAAGATTTATGGATCTGAATGGCATATCAAATCTCCATTCATTTGGATTAAACAGATTTAGTAACACTTTACAGCAAGGTTACATTAGTTAACTTCATTACTTAAAATGAACATTTACTAATACATAATAATAAAAAAAATATTGTATCAGTATTATTTA
>FLSR01001522.1:0-17192 GCA_900092035.1 Leuciscus waleckii
AGCGACTAGATAATCATCGTCTTGTTTTAAAACTATAATGAGGAGTGCCATCACGCCCATATTGTAACTCACAACAGATGTTTCTGCTGGAAAGTGCGCGTTTCATTTCATGCACGTTCATATGATCGCATGTTAACGCGCGACGCGGTTATCTTTTCCGAGCTGCAGTTTATAAACAAACACCGTTGTCCTTTGTCGTTTATTAAACATAATAAATCAACGCACATCAACTTAGCCTACTGTTCTTTGCTGACATCAAACTTTGAGAGGAGAGCACACAAGTCTACCTGATAACTGTTGCCAACTTGCCGCAATTAACTCTCATGGTGTTTTTTTCTCTCTCTTTTCGTGACCAGAAAGATAGTTCCGCTTCATTTTCTCATCGATATTGTAAACATTGATTGACGCGCTTTGACACGAGGGGAGGCGGGGCCTTGAGTAATTTGCGGGGCCCTACGCACCTTGCGTAGTGTGCGTATAGGGCTGATCGGCTCTGTGTAAAACCTTATAAATTCTAATAGGGAATTGTGTACTATCGTACAAAAATGTCCTGAGGTAGTGCACTGGTTCAAAAGCATAAATGCTGGTTAATACATTAACGTTATTTGATGAACAGATTTAAACGCAAACGTGCATCACACGCGGAAACAGTGCTCACTGGATCGACATGAAGTCAAGTCACCTTTATTTAAATAGTGCTTTTAACAATACAGATTGTGTCAAAGCACTTAACAGTATCAAATTGGAGGATAGAGTGTCAGTAATGCATAATAATAAGATTAAACATTCAATTTTCAGTTAAAGGCATTTCATTATTGAATTCAGAGATGTCATTGTCTAGCTCAGTTTAGTTTAATTAGTATCTGTGTAATTGATGATACACAGATTGATGATATTGATAAATTGATGATAATCGCTAATGAAGGCAAATTGCAGAATTAAATAATAATTTTTTGAATAAAGTTAAATAAGCACAAGTTAATTTACATTTGACCAGAGTTAAAATATTTACTTGTCCAAGACCTCAGTCAGATTAACGTATATTAAATTTAAGAATTACGGTGAAAAAACGAGACGACACACACTCATATCAACAACAAAGGCCATCTTGGTTAATGTTTCAGAAATGTTAAAATGAGAAGAGTTACCAACCTCTCGCAATTATTTATATAGATCCGGGTGTCGGTCTTTCAGGTGCTTTGCTATCCGATTGTTAAGTCTGACGTCACGCGTGACGTTTAGCCTTTTCCGGGTCCAAGCGCTTCTCTCGTCCAGAAATAACAATGGTGGAACCTGTATATTTATTTACGATCACGTCCTTCTTAGTGAGGCACCCTTGGCGGTCAAAAAGGGTTTAAATTCCTTTAACACCAACAGAGTGGTTAATGTAGCTCATCACTCAGGTGGCATAATTAAGGGTAGAGTCCAGGCATCAATGAAAAAGAAGATTTACGAGGTTGAAGTGAGTTAGCTCGGGACACGGGACACAGCACTGCGGCATTGTAAAAACACTCAATAATAACCAAAACACTAGCGAAAGCGGTAGGTAGGTAGAGAGGACCTGGACTTTGGACCCGGAAAGAGTATTATCGGAGAGTGGTTACGTCACGACTTATTTACTTTCTGTTAACATTGTGATAGTTACGCTTCGTGAAGTCGTTAAGCTCCTGTCGTAACCCTCGAGAGCACCACAAGTTTATCCTCCATCATCGCACTCTCCGGGCGTTCAAGCAACTAGCTTTCATCACTAAAATGGAAGGCCCGCGAGGCGCATAAACAGCGCGCAGAACGCTCGCTGGAAACCAATTGAAACCAGGCGCCTCTCACTGCAAAAAATGCGTCAGGTGTGATCGGCCCCATTCACTTCACTTTTGCTATTTAATCAGAGCGAATGAGACGAGTGCGTGTGTGGTGTTTGTCAACGCGCCTTTGGAGAGAAGTGAAAGTGACAGCTCGGCTAGTATCGATACTACGGGAAATTAGTATTGGTATCGTTCAGATATTTCAGTATCGATATTTATCGAAATACCTCTTCTGAAAACGTGAGATGCTAACGGAGTTTTTCGAAGACACTAAACTATTTCTATGAAGTAACGTTACATTTTCAACAGATGTGTGTCAATAACACGTAAGAAAAATGTCAGGAACAGTAGTGTGTATTATTTGTGTGATTTTAGACTAAACTCACCTGAAAGTAGTGAAAACAACAGCGAGAGATGGATTTCTGCTTTTGGTCAGTTGCAGTGGTCCTGCGCCGTTTCCATGGCAACCGCTCCAGTGTTTGAAAGCGACTAGCATGTTCAACGCGCACGCCCATATCAGCCAAGCTGCATTCACATAAATAAACCTCTAACACATTAGGCTACATTAATAAAAATCTCATGAATTTAAAACTCATTTTGAAGCTCGACCCGCTCATATGTGCAAAATGCCGCCACTCCACGTGAAGTGTCACTTTTATTATAATTTAAGATTTTGTATTGTTGTTTTTACTAACACTCAACCTCCTTAATAATAATAATAAAAAATACATATAATATTTTTATATATATATATATATATATAACGTTGTATAACTACTACGATAGTACTTGTAATGCAATTTTCTGGAAAGTTATCTGCGGACCAGATGGGAAAAAATGGAACTTTACCACGACGTCCTCACAACGTTCTCCAAGGGATAAACTAGCGACGTCTTTTGAGGACGTGCCCACAACGTTTCTGGAACGTTAGCCAAGATTCTAAAAAATGGAACTTTACCACGACGTCCTCACAACGTTGTCATAAAGTAATGTCACGCTGACCAAATGACGACTAACTGACGACGTCGTCACAACGTACTGTGTTAGCTGGGGTGTTCATCGTTCCCGTCTGGATTGTTTACTGTGTTCATCATTCACCATCTGGATTACGTCACTCACCCAGCACTTCAAGGACACCTCTCCAGCCTCACATCCATCACCACCGAGCTGATCATCGAGGTCACTGCGCCACTCTGCTGCCACTGTGTTGTGTGTTTGTTTAAAACTGACTTTTCTGTGAACTTCCAATAAATCCATTTTACTGATTATTGGATAATTTCTGAGCGTCACAAAAGAGTAATAAAATATTCTACTCTACTAAAAGTACTACAACTTCAATGAAATTTTACCAGTCTAAAAATCTAATATAATTTAAAATGTAGGCTACTCATAGTAAAAGAGTTACTTTTTTTAACAGCAGGGGTGGGGTGGGGTGGGGTGGGGGATTCTCCCTATAGGGTTGTATTTTGTAATGGTATAAGATTTTCACAGTATCATAACTTCTCAGGAAATGTCTCGGTTTACGGTATTAATCAATTATTAAATAAATGATATTAAATGATAGTTATTATTATTATTATTATCATAAGTCAAAATGACAGTTAAATGAATGAAAACAGGTCTTTTATAACAAACTTGAAACCATTTGTTTGTTTTGTTTATTAAAATTTCAATAATTTCAATCAAACATTTCTAATGAACTAAATTCAATAATTAGTTTAACAACTTATTTTTAACTAACAATTTATTGAAATGTTTAAAAATATTAGAGTCCTATGAAATGTATTTTATTCAGAAAATGAATATTTCTTTTTATGATTTAATACAAATATATCATCAAAGACGGTGGTAATCAAATAAAAAAAAATTAACTTTCATTCTTTTATTTTCAAAAGTAAACCATGGACAAATATATATATATTCCTTAAATAATGTTTAAATAAATTGTATTATTATTATTGTTGTTATTATTATTATTATTATTTTGAGAAGTAACCTAAATTCTGTTGTTGGCCTACTACAGTATAGTGGCCTAATATATTTCTGTCATAATTTAAAACCTAACTTTTATTTTGACGGGTTGTAGTGAAGAGCTGTTTCAGAGTGTATTTGACAATGGTTTTTCTCAAATAAAATTATGAAAATGCTCATTAGGCGTTCTCTCAGAGCAGCTTTGGAAATGTTTAGTGGAGGACTGATCAGCAGTTACCGGAAACAATGATGCCGTTATTGCTGCACAAGAGGGTCACGGCAGATACTGAAAGCAAGAGTTCACATAATTATAAATATGCCACACAGATATTAAATACAGGATCATTTTCTCAATAAATAATTGACAAAGTATGTATTTTTGTATCATTTGTTTGATTGTGTTTTCTTTGTCTACTTTTAGGATTTTTGTGAACATATGATGATGTTTTGAGTCATATTTATGCAGAAGTATGGGCTGCATTTGTATAAAAAAATATATGGATATTATGCAGAAATATATTGTTATTTGTTTATGTCAAACATTGTTATTATGTTTGTGAACAAATACTTGTCTGTTTTCATCAAACACAATAAATTGTTCTGCCTTGGAAATTACTTTCCTTTTCAAATGTATAAAAAATTGAAATACAATATATTTCAAATAAAAAGAAAATGCATATTTTTACATGAAAAAAACATAAAATTGAATTATCCCCAGAAATCTAGGACTATATCATTTTATTAATAATTTTGTTATATGACAAAATATACTTTATTCATATAATTTTACTTTTTATTTATTTGAAAAAGTCTGTACGTACATTTAAAAAAGCATTATAGAGCAAGGAATTTGATGACTACTTTTGTTGTCAAACTGGCTACTGACTTTAAATAAATAAATAAAAATGAATGTTTAGTGCCTGAAAACAATACCACATCTGTAAAAAGGAAGAAAGTCTAAAATATAATAATAATAATAATAATTATGTCAAAATGTTTTACACATAATTTTTACACAAGCCTATAAACATAAAACCATAAACAATCTAAACGTTTTTGTTTCAATTATTATAAACAGACATTTTTAATTTATGGTAAATTATTTCAATCTTATTAGTTTTGTCTCTTTCCAAAATATGCCACCCTTTTATTCTAACATATGCAACATATAATCACTCTAACAAAAAAAACAGAAACAATTTTTTTTTTCAACAGCAAGTTAGATTCTCCATGAAATATAAAACAAATTGCATAGCATACAAGACAGACATTGTAGCATGTCAGCAGATTAATGATTAAAGAAGTTACATTTTAATAGTTAATGCCCATGAAAAGTGTATTTCAGTCATGACAACTCTTGGGATAATTTGTAAAACATTTTATTAATGTAAATGGAATGTACATAGGTTTTGTCTTGGCGACTAGATCTACTACGCTGCTGAATTGCTTCTGCTAATTGATCATAACATAAAATTAATGGAAACATGCTGTTTCCACTAGAGAGAGGTAGACTGTGCATAGCACAGATAGTGTATCCTTTGAATGTGACGTGGTTATAAAGGGAAATGGTAATGAATACATGAAATCGACTGGCTAAACCAATCAGAATGCGAATAGAGTTTCATGACTGAGCTATATATTTTTTTGAGATTTGAAATAATGTTGCATGTTTGACAACTGCCTATAAATGAATAAACACATATAGGCGATTTAAAACAACTCACATATCTGAAAAAGGAAGACAGTATTACAAATAAAAAAATGTAATAAAAATATGAATAATAGTTCAGACACTGATTATCTTCCTCTTAAAACAGGTGAGAATTTTCTGTCTGATCTCTTGAGTTTTAAAACCATAAATGAGTGGATTCACAATGGGAGGAAACACAAGAACTGATATAGAAAACACCCTGCGCAGGTGAGCAGGAACACTCTCAGATCGATGTGCAAGAAGAGGAAAAAGAGTGTTAAACTCTAAGAAAAGGAAGACGACCAAATGAGTACCACATGTCTGAAGTGCCTTAATCTTTGCATCAGACTGCTTATTAGTAATACAACTGATTAGTATACGAATGTATGTAAATGCCACAACAGAAAGTGAAAGGCTGTGGTATAAAACCATGGTAAACAATCCATAGATATTGTTAACTATTGTATCTTCACACATGAGTTTCATTATAGTTGGATTATAACAGACAAGATCTGCCATGTATGTCTGGCAAACCTGATGAGGCAGAAGAAGAGAGAAGAGTACAATTATGACACTAAAATGAAAAAGCCACATCCCAGTTATGATTTTCACCAAGTTATTGGTTGTCAAAATGGCTCCATATCTCAACGGGCAACAGATAGCGTATACTGTCATAGGCCATAGCAGTAAGAATAACATATGATGCCCCACCATATAAGTGTACAATAAAGCCTTGAAGCAAACATGCAGAGTAGGATATTGATCTGTCCTGAGACCATATACTATACAGCAGCTGAGGAAAAAGGCTTGTAGCACCCATAGCATCATTGATAGGCATGTTAAGCAACAGTATGTACATTGGTTTATGAAGATTCCTGTTCAAGCAAATGGTGACAACAATTGTTAGATTGCAGAGTAAGATAAACAAGTATGTTGTCATTCCAAGCATGAATGCAGGATAAATGCTCGTCTGAGGGAGTTCCAAAGAGTGCAAAGTCAAGATAAGTGGAAATATAGATCCATTTAGATACATAGTGAATGTTGTCTATTGACACCCTGTTTAAAAATATTAAACCAGTGTTAAAAAGTTTTTTATATAAAAAAAAAACAATAATTAAAATGATAGATTTAATCCTAATCTCAACACACCTTTGAAGCTATGTTGCTGTCTGAACTCAAGCTGTCATTTTTTCATTTTGCTTTATTGCACCTATATACCCTGGAAAAAGGCAGCTGTAGATTTCTACCAACAGAGCATTAAATTACCAAACCAAGTAAACAAATGTAGTCAAAATAAAGGAGGCATTTTATCATGCTTCAGAGCTGGTGAAAAGCTCTTTGTTGATGTCATCCATTGCCATCTGATTTATACTTGTTCTCTCTTCATTGTAGGTTTACTATGGGAATAGGTGATGTTATTTAGCATGCACACATTACATCCAAACTAAGTGACATAGCCTACTCTACAGATTACAATTTCACAGACATGAAGCAAAGTGATGAGTTGCAGTTTATCCTGAATCATTTGAGCATATTGCCCTCTGCTGGCCATTAAGATATAGTGCAGATAGCCTAGTGTATGCATACAAATAATGTCTTAAATATTTTCAAATGCATCATTTTAAAACATAGAATAATTGTAATATTTAGAAATATATATTTATTTATTAATTTCTTGATTATGGGTTGCTGGTGCATTATTTTCACATATAATTAATTTTACAGTAGTTTAATAAATAAGGAAGCAAAGTCCTCAGTGTTTTTAAAATGTTTTTAATCCAATGTAAATTCATGTTCCAGTTACTCTCATTTTCTGTAAAATAAATAAACAATGCTTATACTATCAACAACAACAACAACAAAATATATTTTGTATTTTTACATGAATGCGATAAATGTTCTTGTTTATTAAAACCAGGCCTATAAATCTAAGAAAGTTAGTGTTTTAAGCATTTTTACACTTATTCCAAAATAATAACTATAAGAACACTCTAACAAATTTCAGATTTCATGGATATTGGTCTACGACTGTAACCTTGGTTCCCTGAAGAGGGAACGAGACGCTCTGTGTGATTGCGCCATGAAGCACGTGTGAAATCAGTCCAATGGTGTGACAAGACATCAGAGGTGGGTGATGTCATGAACCAGGAAAACGATAGCTTCTAATAGGTTGAAGCAAGTCGCTGACTGGCACGCAGGAGATATGGCAGGGTGAAGCAGTGTCTCGTTCCCTCTTCAGGGAACCAAGGTTACAGTCGTAATCGAGGTGTTCCCTTTCAAGAAAACTCACGCTGCGTCAATTAACACTGTGGGAACATCTATACCCACGCCGCCATAATGGCAATTGTCTGTCTAGTGTGAAATCATGAAGAAAGCACTAAGACAAGAGCACCTGAGCCCCTGGTGTCCAGGTAGTAAAAACCTCACGAATGTGTGCGGTGAGGACCAGCCTGCCGCATCGCAAACATCTTGTAGTGAAACCCCTGACAATAGAGCTTTAGAGGCAGCCATACTTCTAGTAGAGTGGGCTCGGACTACCAAAGGGGAAGGTAGTCTGGCGACTCATAAGCAGGAGAGATAGCCTCAACTATCCACTTGCTCATCTTCTGTGTAGATGCTGGGGACCCCTTGTTAGGAGGCCCAAAACAGATGAACAGTTGATCAGATTTACACCACAGGGCAGCTCTGTGGACATAGCAGATTACCGAAATAGAGATTATTTCTTTCCTGGTCTGAATCCTGAAATGGAGGAGGACAGACGTCCTGCAATACAATAGATCTGGCCACATGATTGGGGACCTTTGGAATGTAACCTGGCCTAGGCTGAAGGAATGCCTTTACCATGCCGGGTGCAAAGTTCAAGCACGAAGGTGCAACCGATAGAGCTTGCAAATCTCCTATCCTTTTAAGAAAAGTGATAGCTAAGAGGAACAACACCTTGAGAGTCAGAAACTTAACTGGACCCTCTTCAATAGGCTCAAAGTGAGCCAGGGATAGACCTTGGACCACCACGCCCAGATCCCATGTCATTACCCTAGTGTGTATTGCAGGCCTCAGCCTCAAAGTGCCACAGAGGAAACGTGTTACCAAAGGGGCCAAATGGACAGAGATAACCCTGCAGTGAATCACTCTTGCAGGAACTGCAACACTGTACCAACAGGGCAGTTAACTGGGCCCAGTTGACGACCACTGCACCAGGTAGTGAAAACTCTCCACTTCAAGGCGTACAGTTTCCTTGTGGAGGGAGCTCTAGAGTGAAGGATGGTCTCAACAACCTCAGTTGAGAGACCAGAATCTATGAGCTGGAAACCCCTCAGAGGCCAAACCCACAGCTTCCATAGTTCGGGTCAGAGGTGAAGTATTGAGCCCCCTGCCTGGGACAGAAGGTCCGTCCTGACCGGAATCTCCCAAGGAGAGCCATCGACTAGAGACACAAGATCTGAGATGATCAGATCGATCGGGGCGATCAAGGTGAGATGGACCTTGTCCCGGAAAACTCTCTCCAGAACTCCCAGGAGCAGAGAAATTGGGGGAAATGCGTACAGACGTGGTTTCGGCCTCGTCTGGGCCGTAGCATCCAGTCCGAGAGGAGCTGGATGCGTGAGGGAGAACCAGAGTGGACAGTGAGACGTTTTTCGAGATGCAAAGAGATCCACTTGAGCCTTGCCAAACACCCTCCATACCTGTCAACTAACTATTGGTGGTTACGGGGGTGGAGCCTCCATTTGGCACACAGGATGTGAGCTGCCCTGATTGAAAGCAACTTACCCTGAGACCACAAGAGGATTTGGTGCGCCAGTTTGCAGAGTGGACGTGAGTGCAAACCACCCTGGTGATTTATGTACGCGACCACCGATGTGTTGTCTGAGCGTATGCACATGGTGGCCCCTGAGGTCTGGAGAAGAGGAAGTGTGAGCGGTGGAGAAGAGGATGTGTGAGCGGTGGAGAAGAGGAAGTGTGAGCGGTGGAGAAGAGGAAGTGGGGCTGGCAAACTGGCACTGTGAGTTTGGGAGAAAGAGCATGCTGACTCAATCGGAAGGAGGAAATCGCTGGACAGTAAGATCGTTTGTGAGAGACTGTGAGTAGTCCAATCGATCTCCATCCATTCTCTCTTGTCTATGGGACTCCCTGATGTGAATGCCAGATCAGAAAATGGGCGACGGCCATCTATATACGTATTTCCCACTGAGTGCTGAATTGCAGTGATGAAGTGATGTGATGCACTGTTTAGATGTGTGAAGTGTGAACTTAAACCCGCTGGATGTCCATTACTTACCTGAGTTTTCTATCACGTTCTAAGACGTAAGAAGAGGCTAACACTGTTGTACTCCACAGATATTTGAGTGTACTATCTGACAGCCCATTGCGAAGAGGGACACGTAGGTGAATGCTTAACCGACTGCTTTGCAGTAAATTCCTCCAGCCGTTAGTTCTCTGTCTGTCATTTGTAGAAGAAGAGGATTACGTGTCTGTATACTCACCTGACTGCTTTGCAGTGAAGCTCCTCAGCCGTAAGTTCTCTGTCTGTCATTTGTAGAAGAAGAGGATTACGTGTCTGTATACTCACCTGACTGCTTTGCAGTGAAGCTCCCCAGCCGTAAGTTCTCTGTCTGTCATCTGTAGAAGAAGAGGATTACGTGCCTGTATACTCACCTGACTGCTTTGCAGTGAAGCTCCCCAGCTGTAAGTTCTCTGTCTGTCATCTGTAGAAGAAGAGGATTACGTGCCTGTATACTCACCTGACTGCTTGCAGTGAACTCCCCAGCCGTAAGTTCTCTGTCTGTCACCGGTAGAAGAAGAGGATTACGTGCCTGAACACCCACCTGACTGCTCTGCAGTGAAGCCCTCCAGCCGCAAGTTCTCTGTCTGTCATCTGTAGAAGAAGAGGATTACGTGCCTGTATACTCACCTGACTGCTTTGCAGTGAAGCTCCCCAGCCGTAAGTTCTCTGTCTGTTACCGGTAGAAGAAGAGGATTACGTGCCTGAACACTCACCTGAATTGTCCTGCAGCAGCCTCCTCCCAGTCGTGAGCCCCGACTCGTCCCTTCCATTGGAAGACAGCGAAGCCACTCACCAGAGTACCCCCCTACATTGCACTCTGTGGGCCTCCGGCGGGTAGACCCAGAAGACTCACCATTTTAGATCCCCTTATTCATTTTTATACTCAATAAAATACTGTTTACTTGAAGTCTGGTTGTCTGTCATCCTTGCCTGGCCTCTGTCTGACTCCCCAAGGGTGGTACGGGTCTTAGGGGTGGGTGCAGCCTGACTGGCCCGCCCCGACCTGTGACAGTTACTTATAGTCAACAGAGTGTGTTAAAGGAACACTTTGACTTTTTGGGACTTTGGCTTATTCACCATATCCCCCAGAGTTACAGACAGCATACATACAGCATACAGCATACATACATACCATTTTCATCACCGTGCGTGCCGTAACTCTGTCTGACACACCCACCGCTAGCCTAGCTTAGTACAAAGACTGGAGGTAAACGGCTCCAGCTAGCATACTGCTTAGAGCCCTGCACGGGGCAAAACATCCAGCCCTAACCGAGACCTGGCCCGTGGTGTTCAAGCCCTAATCCGGCCCCAGCCCGAAAACGTCTGCAATTTTTCAGCCCGAACCCGACCCAAGACCCACATCAATATCACTTTGAGCTTCTCTGACACGCGCTGTCTCTTCTAGACACACACACAAGACGCACACACATACACACACACGCTACTAGGTAAAATTTTATTATAGGCCTCAATACCACCACCGACAATATGCCCACAATATTAACAGACTGTCCATTACAGAGAAGCATAAGCATGCAGTAGAGAATATTATATAGCCAAATGTGATCCAGCAGTAAATAAAGATTTACGGCCTACCTTTTTTTGATGTCAAGTAACTTTACTGAAGAACAACGTTTGAAAGAACTCCGCCAACTGGCTAACGTTAAATAATACAAATATAATAAAGAAAAAAAAATCCGTTGAATTAGTATAGGTTCATTCAATGTTTATTCGCGATCGTTGTGAAGAAAAAAAAAATAGCATACACTGTTGAAGGCTTCAGGCTCGGTAATCAAATCAAAACTGTTTCAAAATGCAGCTTTTCCTTAAGTATTTTTGTAACTTTGAGTAACTCCTTACGCTCTAACTTCTCCCTGATGTTCTGCATGGTCAACTGTCACCTAATGCATTGCACGCGCGTCGCGTTACCCGCGTGATCGCATATTGCGTTGCATATTTATAATATTATCAATATAACAATATTTCATACAGTAGCCTGCGCTCTGCACGTATATTATGGGCACGATGAAAGGAGAAAAGCTAAATGAGCCCGAGTCCGACCAAAGCCCAATCTGTAAAAAAATAAAATAAAATAAATAAAATAAAATGTATCCGACTGCTCCCAATAAGTGACAAAATAACGCCAACATTTTCCTATTTACATGTTGTGATTTGTATAGTCACAGCCTGTCCAAATAACGGTCACATATTCTCAGAAGGCGAGGCACTGCTACTTGGGCGGAGTGATTTGCTCGCAGGCGCAGCACCTGAGAAGCCCCGTGGTGAGGAGCAGAGTTCGCTCAGAGTTGGAGTAAATCACTCCGCAGAAGTAGCAGTGCTTCGTCTTCTGAGAATATAGTTCCCAGTGTGTATACGGTTAGAAGATGGTTGTGTCTCATGTGACCTTGTTATTTGTACACGCTGTGACTATACAAATCACAACATGTAAATAGGAAAATGTTGGCGTTATTTTGTCACTTATTGGGAGCAGTATGCTAGCTGTAGCCGTTACCTCCAGTTTTGTGCTAAGCTAGGCCAGCGGAGGGTGCGTCAGACAGAGTTACAGCACGCACGGAGATGAAAAAGGTATGTATGGACTTATCTAACTCTGGGGGATAAAGTGAATAAGCTAAAGTCCCAAAAAGTCGAAGTGTTCCTTTAAGGGACCATCAAAATAAAGTGAAACCGATACTCCTCTCGGAGTTATGACTAATAAAATTCCACAGGTGCACAGGCACTAACTAAGAACAAATATGTAGCTTTCACGTGGCGTTTTCGCTCATAACTTCATGAAACATGCACAGATTGTAGAAAATGGCATATCATTACTTACAGTAGATACTCCCGACTGAAATGAGTCCCTAATCGACATAATCCATTGCGTCGATAACGATATATTCCTCACGGAGGTAGAACAAATTTAAAAATGCCCATTAGGGGGTGTCAAAGGCTGAGCAAAAAGGCTACATTGGTTCCAAATGCTGTAACTTTTGATTGTTTTATGCTATCACCACAAAATGTAATCCAGATGCAGCTTACCTGTAGGGGAACTTCACCAAAAAAAAGAGATGTCCTCCTACCTTTTTAGTTTACCTGTTGCAGTTATTGCATGTCAAATAAGAAAGATATGTAAAATTATAATTTCAAAAAGATTTGTCCAAATGTAAAGTTTTCTATCAAACAATACCAACATTTTGACTCTCCTTGCTATGTTTTTGGAGTTATGAGTCTTTACTTTTGTGTATGTCAGAAAAAAACAACTCTAAAAATGCAGGGCTTAAAGGGTTAATTAACCTTTTTTTTATAATAAAAAATAAGTTTATAATATTCTGTGTTGGTAATAAAACTGCATAAATGTTCATCGTTAATACTGATACTGTCAGCTAATAAAACTTGTGCTCCAGAGACCATATCCATATAACATCTTGACAATGACATCGTCCTAGTGGGGTTTTCTCCTCAGGTTTATAATTAACCTTTTTTTCTTATTATTATTTGTCCTGTAGCCATTCCTTGATGCTTTCCCATGATTTAAGCTGATCAGTACCTAGCCTAAGTTTGACAAGGGTTTTGGAAGATAAGTGTGCTTGAGAAGATGTGGACTTCTTTTTCAAAATTCAGTTCATAATATTCTGTGTTGGTGATAGAACTGCACAAATGTTCATTGTTAATACTGATACTGTCAGCTGATAAAACTTGTGCTCCAGGGACCATATCCATATAACATCTTGACAATGACTTCGTCCTAGTGGGGTTTTCCCCACAGATAGATAACTTTAAGACAGTATAAAAGACCCACGATGAAAGCGCATACACACTAGTTAGGACAGGTCAGGTTGCTGCATGACTGCTTGGTCAATCAGTCAGACAGACAGACAGTTAGCAACTGCCATGTTATTGACAGCTCATAATTGTCACTGTCTTTTATGTAGAAGAGCAAAACATTTCTAAATGTACAGAATCTGTTGTAAGTATTTTGAATATTACACATTTATCCATACAGTATACTATACTCCATATTGGTCGTGCTGTAATATATTTGCTATATTTGCTCTTTTCTACTTTGTTTAGAATGATATCATGTCTTCAGCCG
Source organism: Leuciscus waleckii (assembly GCA_900092035.1). Lineage (NCBI taxonomy): Eukaryota > Metazoa > Chordata > Actinopteri > Cypriniformes > Leuciscidae > Leuciscus > Leuciscus waleckii. The sequence continues at coordinate 13,839 of FLSR01001522.1, forward strand.
GCAATGTCTACAATGTATCATCTGATCTGTCTCTTCAGGGCTTCGATCTGTCTCCTGAGAAGGCCATTGTTGCGTTTGTCCTTGCCGCTCTGAATTATATAATCATATTGTTCTGCAACTGCTTCCTCCTGTTCACTATCATTACCAATAAGGCTCTTCATGAACCAATGTACATTCTCCTGTTAAATTTGCCTATTAATGACCTCATTGGCTCCACTTGCCTGTTCCCTCACATCATGCGGGAGCTCCTCTTTGACACCAGGACCATGTCGTTCTCCATTTGTATCACTCAGGCTTTCTTTATACATGTGTATGCCGTATCTGTGGTCTTCATCTTGACTGCTATGGCATATGACAGATATGTTGCTATCTGCCAGCCAATGAGATACACTACCATTATGAGCAACGTTCACATCATGAAGATCATCTCATTGGTTTGGCTCTCTAATTTGACACTATGGCCGTGCTTTCATTCTTCTCCTGCGTTTGCCTCGCTGTAGGTCTTATCTTACCCATCCGTACTGTGACAATCCCTCCCTGCTTCAGATGGTCTGTGCAGACACGACCATTAATAACGTTTATGGTCTGTTGTTGACAGCTGTCTGTCAGGTGGTAACAGTGGGTCTGATTTTGTACACATACCTAAGGATCCTCATAGCCTGCTTCCACAACAAAAGCTCTGACACGAGGAGTAAAGCTCTTCAGACTTGTGGTACACATCTAATTGTCTTTATCTTGTTTGAGTGTTTGGGTCTTTTCACGATAATCTCATACAGGATAAAAGATATCTCTCCTCACTTAAGAAAATTCATTGCGGTTGCTGCTATGATATTGCCACCGACGATGAATCCTGTTATATATGGCCTGAGAACTAAAGAAATCAGGGTCAAAGGGATCACATTTTTCAAGCAAAAAGTTTTTGCTTCTTGAACAAATAACACTAGAGAGAATACTGGAATATATATTTTTTTAGAAAGGTGTCATACTATATATCATTTGTACAAAACTTACTTAACTTTTCAGTTGTATATGCATTAAGGTGACATATTAATCTGTCTTTCTGTCAAATCTTTCTCTCTCCATAGGTGTAATGGTTTTTGTACTGTACACACTGTATAATCTATCCCCCTACACTTACCCTACATTACCCATCGTATAAAACCTTTGGAATTTTTACATTTTTAATAAAACATTGTTTAGCATGTTTGTAAAGGACTCAAGAAATGTTCTCATAAACCACGTTTACATTGTAACACCAGTGTAATACCCATGTAATTATACAAATTTGTGTCCTCATGACTCATATAAACACACACACACACACACACACACACACACACACACACAACACACACACACACACACACACACACACACACACACACACACACACACACTTGCTTTATAAGCCATTTCAGTAGTAACATCAGTTTTTTTACTTTTTAAAACGTTAACAAATCACATTTCTATTGGGTAAAACCTGTAGAATTTATTTGGCATTCTTAGAATCACAAACTAACAATTTAGCAGGTTGTCTCAAATCCTGACATATTCTTTTCTGCTGGAATTAATTTCATTGATATTTAAAGAAGGGCTTGATGCAATTCTAAACCAGTGGCATTGTTACATATAGGCTACACACAGTTTATAAACATATACACACAATATTATGTTATAGTGTAGTCTAAGTTTTAAAATGACCATTTATTAAGCTGAGTAATGAGCCAAGTTCCATGGCATGTATGCCAACATTTTTTATTAATACATATTGTGTTTTTCATCCCTATTTAAACATACTGTTTATACATTTTTTTCTGTAATCTTTTTACAAGCTCTTACAAGTTGTTTACTGCTATTATCTACTAATTTGATGTCCCTAAAACCCCATCTTTATGAGAAAGAAAGAAAGAAACCATTTGTTTTCTAGCTACCCAAAAAATATTTTTAGACAAAGAATTAGTTTAGCAACTAACCCATTCAAATATGCATAGAACTGCAAAAATAACAGCAACATCGATTTAAACCGTTTTTTTTTTAAGATCGTAAGATTTTTTTATATCCTTTTTTTCATTGCATTCATCCATTCTGTAAACCATTTATCCTTTGTAGGAACATTCATCCTGTGATATACAGTGCTGTTTACTCAGCCACTGTGCCGTGTCTTTCATTCCTTCCTTGCTGAAAAAATCCAGCTTAAACCAGCATGAATTCATATTGCTTCAGGCTGGTTAGAACCGTTGTAGTGCTGATATACTGCTGGTCCAGCCGGTGGTCTGGCATATTAATGCTATTCTCAAGCAAAACTAAGCTGGTGAGCTGCAACCAGCACTCCCGCTTCCCATGATGGGGACCAGGCTCAGCAAACCAGCATCCCATACTGGTCCCAGAATGAAAAACATACCTGCTGGTGATATTTTCTGTGGAAAACATTTATATAATTATAGCCTTACATCCTAAGTGCAGAAATAGCTCACAGTAAATGCAGGTGTTCAGGAATAAAGGAAGCTAAAGCTGGACAGTGTAGCACAGACCAGAAAAAAAAGGATTCCTTTCTTTTCTAGATTAGTGACTAAATTCTGCTTAATACAGTATGTGAAGGATTATAGAGATCCAGTTTGAGGCAATATGCACAACAAATTATATTTTAACATTATATTGTAACATTATATGTCTTTAATAGTTTTGTTTTAATTATACTGCATTTCAGGAGAAAATGTTTGTTTTGCTCTCTGCTCTCAAGAATGAAAAAGCTATGTGAAAAAAAGCAATAGGCCTATACATGAAATTAAGTTTATGTTAATTATCATGTTAATTTCAATTCATATGTTTTACCATAAGCAGAATTGTGGGAGTAAGTGTATCAACATATATGATATAAACTGTGGCTCATGGTTGATGTGTTACTTGAAGAAACTGAATCAGGGGAATTGCTGGTGTAGGCCTTAGTATCATTCAGTGAAGGTGGATCAATGGTTTTTATTTTATTAGGTCTGCAGATGTCTTGTGTTTTACTGCAATAGGCTTGTGTACATTAAATGTATTATAATGTGTAATATATAAGATATTATTGTACTGAATTCATTGTCATCAGAGGTTTAAATATTTGTTAGTTTATTTATTGCCATTTGGCTTTAACTTTTATTTTATATTAATTAATGAATCATCATATGAGTCCAGAATACACATGGATCAAACAGATATGAGAGACATTTATGCCATGCAGTGTTTTAAGGTGGTGTGAATTTCTGTAACATGCCAAATATATAGTATAATAATAATAATAATAATAATAATAATAATAATAATAATAATAATACTACATCTGTAGGCAAAAACAGTCTTGTGTCACAGCAG